>VXBC01004677.1:0-34055 GCA_013399945.1 Ploceus nigricollis | reverse complement strand
AAAAAAAAAAAAAAAAAAAATTATGACCAAGCCTGTGAATTTCAGAAGAATAACCCTGAAACATAGTACACTTCAGTAAATATTTTTGTTACTGTGATTTAAAATTAGGGATTGCTTAAGTACTTTGACTCCTGAGGATCTTAAAATAGTAAAGCTGGCAGCAGAATTGCTCCACTTCAAATTTTCCAATGAAAAAGATTCTGCTCGATTTAGAAATGTAGAGACTAATACTTCTTTAAACCCAGGAGCATCTTTGAAGTCTGAAAATCCACATTTCTCACTAATTGATCTGTTCTCTCCTGGCTGGCAAGCAAATTCATCACCAAGTTAGACACTGTGGGAAATGAACACGGAGCCAGGAAGGGATCTGTGTTTGAAGCTCTGTGGTTATGCACAGCAGGTGTAGGCAGCAGGGAAGGGCATTGAGGAGGTGCTGCTGCTCTTCCAAGGGGAAAGCAGTGTTTTGGTCAGTGTGGTTCTCTCCTCTTGCATCAAAGTTTTCAGGCCTGTTGGTGAACAGGAAAGCAGCAGTTTGCTCTGACTGTCTGGCACAGCTCAATCCATTGGTCCTGTAAATGTGGAACAGTCCCAAGAAGTCTATGGGATGATTGTGATAGGAAGCAATTTGCATATTGAGGGGTTTGGAAAAAAAACCAGCCAAACTGCTGCAGACTCATTTTCTCCACCTTCTCTACACTGAGGTTAGACTTGGACTCCCCATGGGGAACAAAAGATATTTTCCCTAATTTGGGAACAGAAGAAGAGACTTCAGTAAAGGTTTATAACCTCTCAATGGGAAGTAAAAGTACAGACAATTACAAGAGAAGGAAAAAGAGAGGATCTGAGGAGTTCAAAGAAGTGTGAGGACTGGGAACCCCAGCAAACTAGTGAGACAGTGCAAAGATAGTAAGTGTAAGAAAACTCTTACTGTCATAGCTTAGGAAGGAATTTGAAGTCCAGGTAAGGAAGAGAGCTGAGGATCTGTTTGATGTAGAGGAGAATGTCACTGAATATGGTCCTCAGCAGATACATATCAGGGTTTCCATATTTTGTGGCCAATTCAGACAGAATTAGTCGTGGGACTAGGACCCTACAAATTGAATGACACACTCAGGGAATTGTGGATACCCAAAAAACTTTGCAGAAGTGCCAAATAAACAGAGTTAGATTCTGTGTGAATCTGTGGGTGGCCTAAGAACAGCTACAAAAAAGTGCCAAAGACAGAAAAATTGTCAAATGGTTTTTCATTGCTAAGCCTCTTGGATCAATAGATAATTAGGTATAGAAGATGATCTCCAGGAAAAAAAAGAAGTCACTATTCCCTTGACAGCACGTTTCCAACTACAATGATTTGTAATGCAAAGCACCTCTGTTGTACAGCTAACTGTTTGTACTTGGCAGAGGTTTCTGCTTGAACACACATTAAGTGTTGCTCTACCTTGGTACAGTTGGCCAAGTCTTGAGCTGATCCCAGTCAAAAGCTGAGAACTTTGAAAAACATTGTGACCCCTCACAAAGGCAAACTACACACACAAGATTGCTCTTATTTTTCATTTAATTAAGTCTAATATTTTTCAGCCTTCAGGGTTATCAGGAGAGAACAGCTTGCATTTGCCTGATTTCTTGCCATGGCTTTATATTGTTTGTGCCTTTCCTTGAGCCACATGTACTTCTGGCTCTTTGTTACTGCCCAGTGGCAGCATGAAGTGAGCTGATAAGGGAAGAGGAGATCTCTGAAACTGCCCAGCTGGCTGATTTGGATTCCTCAGATGCTGCTTCTAATGATGCAAACAGTGTTGCAACAATTTCTCTTTGGTCTCAGCAACAAATGCCACTAGCTCATGATGAACCATGCCAGAGTGTCAATTTTTCAGTTGCCAAAGGGAATTAGGGAGCTACTGGAAAAATTAATTCTGAGTGTTCTAGTTACTCTTAAGCGCAGTAAAGACTGAAAGACCTATGCCTAAGTATTTATAGGGATGTTCTTGAGTTTTTACCCCTTTGAGTGCAAAAAGAAGGTAGAGGGAATTCAATAAACATAAACAGAACAATATATTTCTTTCAGTTATGCATAATATTATGCTTAAACCCTTCCTGCTACTTAAGGAACAAAGAGCTGCTTGATGTACAGAGCTGGTAAATGTAGACATTTTCCTATTTGTATTCAGAGTAACTAAGGAGGTTGACATTTTGACAATCTATGCAAATTTGAGCAGTTTTAGTCCCTCTAGAATGCATAAACCTGGCACAATTATTTTGTATGGGGAATTTTGCCTGACCCCATCCAGGGTGTGAGGAGAGCACAGAGGAGAGTGAACCATAGGGTGAACCAGTGTTCAGCACAGTGAACCAGAGACTGAACCAGTGTTTGAGAGGAGCAAGTGCCCCTTCACCCAAGTCACTGCCCTTGACAAGTCACTGATTTTCTCTGAATTTCAGCTTCCAAAATATTAGCAAGAAACTAACAGTATTTTCCACTTTGCAAAGCACTTTGAGGCTTCTGGATGAAAAGCACACATAAGGTTATTTACAATAACTAACAGAAGAACTATTTTGGTTACCTATCTACATAGCAGACGATAAATACACATTTTAAAATGATGCACATTATAAGGCAGATTTCAAAATGCTGTCAAAGACCTGGAAAGATTTGGCAGCAAATCTGAACTCACACTGGTGTTTGGTTACAAACAGAACTTGAATTCTTCCCTGAATATGTATTGGTACAAACATATACAACATACATATATGTGTATGCATAAGAATAACATTTGTTAATGTGCAACAATTTTCCATTCTTAATAAGAAACATGAAATGGTTTATGGTTTGTAGTCTCAGGGAAGAATGTTGACCATAGTAAGAAGAGGTCTGATGCCATGGTTTCAGACAGGTCAGTCTTAGGAGAAGAGACAGGAGGAAGCTGGGATTTCACTTCCCTTATTTCACAGGCCTGACTCTGTCCATCACTGTTCACTCCCCAGCTCCTGAAACTGGCCAGAGTCAGCTGCAATTTGCCTATGAAATCCTACAGCAAATCCATCCCTATCTCTGGTATTTGCAGTAAATACTGAGCAGCAGCCCGAAATACTCATAGACACTGAGTCCCTACAAAATCTGTCCAGACAAGGGAAATTTCAGGTGCCCCTCCATGCACAATTTAAGTTTTGTAGAATGGATTAGCCCGTTCTGTGAGAACTGGAACAAAAAAGTAATTGAATATTCAAGCAGCCCTTAAGAACTGTATTACCTGATGCAAAATTGCTGCTGCTGTGGATTTTTGCAAACATGAAAATACAAAACTTTTACAAAGGTGAAGATTTAGGGAAGGTGCTAAAATTATGCCATTATCATCCCCAGGTAACTATATGGCCTTTAATGAGGTAACAAAGCATATGAAGTAGAAATTAAACTAGAAATTAATAATGTTTCTTAATGATCATTAGCTCAAGAGTACTTAGGGCTGGGATTGCAAAAGGAGTCCACGGCAGTTATATGCTAAGTTTAAAGTGATCTGGGGACTTGGGAGGATTTAACTGCCTGTTTCTCTTGGGTTTCTCTGAAATCCCAGCTGTGCTCTGTACACTCACACACAGCAATGGTCTCTGTGTCTGTCTGATAGCAGGAGATCCTCCTCTTTGTGCAGTATGTACTGTGCCAGTCTGACCTTGGCTCAGACCTGCAACTACTGCCTTTGTCTCACATTTATCAGAGAAACTAAGCCCTGTCCATTAGATAATTTATATACTGCAGCTGCTTTTCCATCAGTTACCCAGGACATGCTCGAGCTGTTTCGTAGCTC
Source organism: Ploceus nigricollis (assembly GCA_013399945.1). NCBI lineage: Eukaryota > Metazoa > Chordata > Aves > Passeriformes > Ploceidae > Ploceus > Ploceus nigricollis. Next base: position 30,255 of record VXBC01004677.1, on the reverse strand, counting down.
TTGCTGTGCTGAGGACTACAGACAGCAACCCAAAGTCATTGTCCTGGCTGCAGGTATTACCCTTATCCCATGCCCTCTGCTTCCATCCTGACATCCCGTGGGCAGTGGAAGGGAAAACATCACAAGCAGCACTGGTGACTGGGAAGCTGGCCCTACATGGCATGGAAAGAGCTGCAGGAAGGGACCAGTGTGGAAGAGGCTGTATGGCCTTTCCTCAGCTCTGCTGCTTGTCATAAATGAGATAATGTGAGACTATGCCAAAAGGCAACAAGATAGGGTGTGTTGTGTGATACTACAGAAAGGGCAGGTCAGAAACATTACAGAGAGGAGTTAGCTCTGCCCTCATGTGAAGATACTAATATGTGTGCTGTTCATATATAAGCTTTTTTCAGATTCCATCCACTCCACTGCCTGTGTTTACAACTTCCTTTTGTCCTGTTCTGCCTTCTCCTGACCAGTACACATGGTACTTTAACTCACATCAAAATCCTTTCCACTCTCTTTGGCAGACCTGTTGGGACAGTGTCAGGCACTATGTCACCCCTAACAGCCAGAAAATCCTTCCAATAACTTTAAAGAACTCCTTTCACCTCTGCAGTATTCATACCTCCCTAAATATACCTCACAAGGTCTGGGATTTGAATTCCTGGCTGTTACTCTGTTCAGCAAGGTGCTCCTGACACGATGAGCTGAATAAGAGATAAAAGAAGCAGGTACAATCTGGCTTATGGAAGATGCTTTGCTAATTTGCAGATTAGCTCTCCTGTATTGTTTTACCTTTTGTTCCATCATGTCTTGGATAATGGAAGCTCCTACTTAGCTCTCTTTTGACTGGTTTTGGATCTTAGTTTTGATGTTTATGTAGTAAATATTTCCAGCTTTGGTGTTACTGAGTCAGATCTCTGAGGACTGATAACTGAGATGGTTAAAGAAGCTTGATTTTAGCACCCTGTATGCTGACCATGCTGGGGCGAGTTTTGATTCCAGAATACTTTAATTTAAGAGCACTTTCTCTATGTTACTGAGAATAAGAGGTCTACAGTGTATATAATGTCAGACACTAGAGAGGAGAGAAGGAAGGTAAGAGAACTGGACACTGTGCAAGATATGAAGAAGAGTGTACAGATGTGGAAAAAAAAAGGCAATCTCTTGTTTTATCTCTTCAGGGAGTTTATGACGAGTTCAACAGTTAAATCCTATTGAGATATGCTCATTGTTATAGAGACATACTGCTCCTCCAGGAAAAGATATTTGTGTTTATTATGGATCACTATATTTGGTTGCACCCAATACATCAAAATAATCTAGACAGGACCACAAGATGGTAAAGAAAAAATAATTTTTTTCTAAATATTGGAGTTTGGTGTTTTTGTTTGTTTGTTTTTCTTTCTTCTTTTTACATTTCTACAGGGTAAATGTGCTCTGTGTTTTAAATGATCAATTTCTTAAAAAATAAAATGGTATTTCTTTTTTTTTTCAGAAGCAACAAGCTACAATGTTATTACTTTCAGGCCTTTGTTTAAAATGTGATTATTATTTTTGCAGAGTGTGTCAGCAGGGATTACTAATTTTGAGCACCTATAAAAATGATGGGTTGACCTGATCCTTGACACAACAACTGACTCCTCAAGCCCAGCAATTAGTCAGCTATAGGATGAGTATGAAGATACTAGTTAGGCTTAATTGCCTATAATCATTGAGAATCAATAGTAAAAGAATGGTGCTTGCCCTTGCTTGCCAGTGGGTAGAACCAATAATTGTAATGTTGTGTTAATTAAAGACTACTTTCCCATTCACCTGCTTGAATTCATGGGAATTTTTAGCAGTTTCTCTGCCTGCCTTTCTGGAACTTGTTTTTCATTTATGACAAATTAAAAATGAGTAGGCCAGAGAATGAGAGCAGTGATCACAGCATGGGAGATGCAACAGAAAGAAAGTGTCTGAAACTTACCTAAACTAAAGTAAACTACAGCAAAAACTACTGCAGCAAATTGAGCCTCATCCTCTGAAACAGAATGTTATTGATCTTAACTATGTGCCAGTGTGTCTCAGTTGTGACAAAGGCAAATACAGTCCTGCCTGCCAGACAGTGCCCAGTGTGATTGCAAATTTCATGGCTAACCCTGCACCACCTGCCTCCACATGGGTGATGTGACTGACACACAGACAAGACTGAGCCCTGTTCCCACCCTGAGCATCCTGATGCTGCTCCCCTCCACAAACTCCAGCTCAAGAGCTACTGTGAGTGCTCTCAACTGCTTCTCTGAGTTGCACTCATGCATCCCCCCTTCCTACATCAAACCCCGTCACAAGGATTCAGTTATCTTGTGTCTGGAGCTTTGGCTTTTAAAGAGAGACTGGATTTTTTACTCCATCTCGAAACTCTCCTCCTTTCAACATCTGAAATCAGTCAGGGGGTAAGGGGGGAGCACTTGGTGCAGTGACAAGTAAACACAACTTGGTGCTAAGTCCTGCCAAACTCTTCCTGGCAGCTTTGTAATGTGCTTGTGCCAAAGAGATGTTGAAAGCTGGCAGTTACAGATGTACTTTGTGGTGCAGCTCATGGCAGAGAGAAAAAGCTACACTGAACAAAGCAGCTCATTCCAGGCTCTTCCTCTGACCTGCCCAGCCTACATCACCTGCACCCCTGTCCCCTACACCACCATAGTCCAGATTTAGTGTGTTAGGCTTAAATAGCAGAGGCCATCCCTTACAGCATTTGCAGAGTGCCAGACACAGTGGGCTCACATTTTGGAACAGATCCATACAACTGCTATCAGGACAAAATTCTAATAAGCCCTTGGCTGTGAGGTATTCTACAATGAGTGCTCTTGGACTCCTGGATTAAATATTTTTACACGCACACAAACACACACCTGCTCTTGGGATCATGCAGAGTCTAAATGGAGCACAGGAGTCATGATGCCACTTGGAACAAAAGGGAATTTGATGTTCCCCTGGTAGAGAACACCTGCCTGTTGTTACTTTTGGAGACTGTCCTGCTATGAAAGGATAAAATTTCAAAAGGTTTCCCCCTGTAACAGAGGAAAAAGGAACCTAATTGCCAGATATTTCTGCAGGAAAACCTTCCTCTTTCAATGTTCTTCTGAAGAGTGATTAGAAGAACAGCCTGAAGGAGTTTTGTAAAAGGTGGTCTAAAGTCAGTGTTGCTTCCTTAAGCCACAGGTGTTTGTTTATTCATTACAATTTTACAGCAGTGCCAATAGACACCATAAAGCCAAATAACCCAACAGTTATAAATCTTTCTCCCTGAAGCAATGACAGGCACTTGAGTTACGATTTGCCAGTCCTTGTAAATGTGTAGGACTACACCACTTCCACTTTATTCTGGGATTCAGTCCAGTGGTCAGTGACAGGTGATCAAATCTAGATGTCTCATCACTCTAATGTCGTTTTACTTCTTCCATCTGTGTGTGGCTTAAGAGTGTCCCCCAACAAAAAGCAATACAGACTGTAGCCAACCAAAGTCAGACCTTAGAACTGAGGGTGGCTCACGTAATCTCCATGACTCTGCCTTCTCTCCCTGCCCCTCCTCTCAGCTCTCTGTGCCTAGCAGGGGTGACAATGGTGAGATGAAATGATTTCTTCTTTGTTTTTGTCACAGTAGGGTAATTTGTCCAGGCTATTTCTGCTGGTGCCTGCACAAGGAGGAGTACCACACAGTAACCAAAAAAGAGCTCAAAGCACAATGCAGGCTGCCCTGCTCTTCCATCCTCCAACTAATTTCAAGCAATATTAGCCTCCCTTCCAGATGACTCTGCAAGCTACCAGGATTCAAAGCTGTGTTTGTTTCTGTCATGCCTGGTTGGATTTTAACTGATGTACCACTTAATTGCAAAAAGCACTGGCAGAAAGCAAGCTGCCTTCAATTTCTTGGCCTTGTTTTTCAGTGTTAGTTAGATTTCAAATAGGCACCTGATGGCACAGCCAAAAATATAAAGAGGAGATAACTGTGATTTTGACCACCTTCCATGAAGCATTCCTGACAGGGTTAATGTTCTGCACAGAAACCTATCTCTCATTTCCTAGATGGATTTTACTCCTTTGCTAAAGAGACTGCAGAAGAATGCCCTATGTGTCATTTAAGTCCTGAAAATGAAGCCAAAAGTCATTTGAAGGATGAATAGGGGTTGTGGATAGGGGTATTCTTTCTCTCACACCTTTCCTGATACAATTTTCTACTCTGCCACAGCTATTTTATTTTTCATTTCTAGTTTTTTCTAACAGAATACACCGGGCCTCTTCTCATATATCTGCTCTTTTACATTCGCCTCTCGACCATTTATGATCAAGTGGAAAGCAGGAAGAACTTCCGCCACCCGGTGGTTCAGTAAGTGACACTTGTGGGAATTATTTTCCCAATCATGAGAAACCAAAGGGATGGAGATTGCATTTCCACAGCTGAGGATGTTACAGGGGATCTGAGGCTGCCTGCCTGGTGTCAGATTCAGTTATTACCAATACCTGTGTGTTATTTTAGCAGCACTCATAAGCTTGACCAAAAATGGGATCCCAGCAATGGTCACCATGGAGATGCAGTGTTTTCCCCAAATACTTTGACATCAAGTCAGAAAGTGAAATAATAATCACAGTGGGTAGTAACCCAAAGTCATGCTTGAGAGGGAAGACAAGACTTCAGGTGCCCCACTCCCAGTTGCCTTAAAGCACATTCCTGCTCTTGAGATGAGCAGCATCAGCATCCAGCACAGAAGATAACCACCCTCACACCAGCTCTCACCTAGGCACAGGAAGGAGGAAATTCAACAGGTGTGCATGTCCTGAGTCAGGTCAAGAAACTCAAAAGAAGCATCTCCACAGGATGGTGGTAGAATGCACCAGGCAGACTGGGAACTTTCACACTTAAAGGAACTTTCCTCCAGTGGAATTGTCCCCATTCTGGGTGATTAGTGCCTGGCAGAAGGGTGACAAGTGATCAAGGAAAGCCTGTCACCTGCATAAGCTGGACCACTTATAGGAGGGTACACAGGCACCTAGGAGGCTCAAGGACTGCACAGCTTTCCCACACACTTTTTCCATACTGTGATTGCAGAATCAGGGGAACTGGTACACAGCAGAGAGATACAGGGAGTAATAATGCCATTTACAGATGGAGGAACAGGCACTTGGAGAGACATTAAGGGAGTTAGTGGAGCTGGGAATGAGAACACAGAATAATTGAATTCAAATCCAGAGCTGCAAGATACTTGTCTTCCTTCTCTTGTGCATATGCTTAAAAGGAGAGAGTTTCTGGCAGCACAGAAGAACCTGCAATGCCTTTGCCTTCTTTTATGAGGGCAAGGGTTGTGCAGAATCCTGCCTATGACCACTCCTTAACAGGTTCATCTGAGGTCTCCATCCTAAGCCAAATTAATTTTAAAATTTCCAGCAAAGCTGGAAGTTTGCTCCAGGCTTTGGATAAGTCGTTAATTGTTCAAAATTCTCTTAGCTCAACTCTCTCTGGTTTAATTACTTTGAAATTGTTTAATCTTTGACTTCAGCTACCATACACAATGCATAATAAAATTATTTGAGATTTTACATGCTGAAAACCACTTTTCATTTATGTCTTATAATTGGTTTGCAGCAAGAGGGGCTATGGTAATATGGTAAATGTAACCAAGATAAAATGCCATCAGGAATCACTCCTGACATTTGTTTCTGAAACTCAATCACTATGAGCTGCAGCTCATTCTCGGAAGCAAATCAGCAATGCCTGTTATTGTTTCATAATCTTCCTCAAAAGAGAATCAATATAATAATTTCTACCACAATTGCTTCATTTCTTTATAACAGGCAACAAAAAAGCCATCAGAATGGATTAATTTAGGAACAAAATCTCATTTTGCGTCCATAAGGAAATGAAACACAAACTACCTCCGTGCAGCTACTTGAGTTGGCAAAGGACAAGGAAACCATTCAGAAGATATTCAGAATGTTTTTAAATGTCAGACACATCCTACAGGAGCATTAAGGTGGCCTTAAAACGTGGGAGACATCTTTTGGAAAGGCACATCAGACGCCTGGCTGTATACGCAGCTGTCCTGTCTAAATGTCTTGTCAGGACTATGTATCACATTCAGAGCTTGAGGAGCTCTTTTTATTTCAAGGCTAGTAAAAATAAGTTGCTTCCCTGCAAAATGCAAGCAACTTTGTCTAACACTGAAAATTATTCCATTAATCTTTGGTTCCAGATGCTTCAATTAAGACAGCATCTTAAATCCCACAATTTTAATGTGACTGCAGTTTTGGAATATTAGTTCTTATTCCTTTCATGACATTAACTGTGAAGTAATAAAAACAATCTTTCACTTACCTTAATTTCCTTTTTTTTTCCTCTTCCAGCTTGGCCTGTTTCTGTCACTGTTTACACTACATCAGACATCTTCTGGAGACATTATTTGTTCACAAGTTTTCGGAAGGGCATACTCCTCTGAAAAATATGATAAAGGTAACAATATTTTTATCATCTTGTGTAAGGGAGAATATCCTCATATCAAAGCAGTCCTTGGAAGAAGATAGGGAAATAAAAATTAATTTATTTTGTAGCTCCAGGAATTACGTTTAGTGAAAATACAGATAACAGGACGGATTTCAGGACCATGTCCCCAAGGACATAAATTGAAATCAATGTCCATTTTTGCTTCTGCATGTAAATGTCCACTTTGACTCATTCACCCAAGGGGCTGATTGTCAAGTCCAGGATATTTTTCAGACTCAGTGCTATTTTATGGTGATAGCTGCTGCTGCAACATCTAGCAGTGTTGACAGAAATCATACACTGCTTCCTTGGTGCAATATAAATACAGAGCAAGAGACAGCCTTGTGCTAGGGAGTGAAAATCAAATTACAAGTAGGAAAAAAACATTCTCCTTCTATAGATGGAGGCCTCAGGCAGGAAGATACTGAGCTGGCCAGGTCTTCTCTCTTTCAAAGCCCCCTGAATTTCAACAGTGTCATTACTCACAGGCCTTATTTTATTTTATTTTACACACTCTATCTTGGCCATTTTGTATCACCCCTCCATCACATTCAGTGTGATGTAAAGACCCTCCCTTAAAACATTTAGGATTTTCGTGAAGGAGATTAACACATGGCTACGATACAGGGCTTCACTTTTACTCTTTCTTCTTTTGTCTGGTTTATTGTTCTGTTTATTGTTCTTGCTCTATCTTGCTTGGAAATGCTGAATTTCAGGTACAGTAACAGCTCAGCTGTGTTAAGCAGCCCTAGACTTGGAGAGGGCCCTCTATAGCACTGCTCACAGAAATGTAATCTTAAGCAGTAAAATCAAAAAAGGAGAAGACAAGTGCCAATTCCTACAACAGGAATAAAACGCAGTCAACACAATAATAAAAAAAATCTACACTGTATCCCCAATTTATTTTTTACTGGCTTCACAGCATCTTAGAAAGATATATATTCTAAGGCTCACAAGCAACTGCAAAGCCTTTCAATGGTCACCCTGGTTTTACACTTGGCAGAATTTATACTTTTAAAGTTACAGTTTGCACTTCCTTATTGCCCTTTCAAAAAAATTATCTGTCTGTTCCAGGGCTGTGCTTTTTACTGGGGATTCACATCCTGGATTGCATACTACATCAACCACCCACGGTACACGCCGCCATGTAGGTATGGGTAGGACACAAAACTGACAGACTTGCTCTGAAAAAGTCTTTGCCGTGTAACCTGAAGTTCTCCAAAATCAAGAAATTGGTCCCACATTAAATCATATGACTGATCCAGCCAGAAGTTAGCCTTTGCTCCCTGTCAGGAGGAAGATTGTTGTGTTGGAAGCACCTCTGCTTTGTGCCACTGAATGTTCGTGCCTGTTCAGCAATGGTCAATCGCTGTCCAGTTTATGAACAGGACATTTTGGACAAGCAGAGAAAACACAAAGATCAATATATTTTGCTCATCTTCACAACATTTGTATTAAAGAAGGCGGGAGAGAAATAGAGCTGGTTGCATTTTCTTGGAGGAGATAGTTATTTGCTAAAGATACATCCTTTTCATGAAAATTAAGGTTTTGGTTTTTTTTCCCTGAGAAACCAGTAAAAATCCATCACATACTGCTGATAACACAAAGATTTTTTTTTTTTAATTTTCGGATTTCATCCATCATTTGTTCCCTCTTATCATATGTGTTGCATTGCTGTTTCTTCATGATTTTTTCCTGTTTGCTCTGTGCACTTTCGCTTCTTTTGAGAATAATTGGCACAGGTTTTATTTTCTGCTACTTTACTTTCCTTGTTATACCTTAGTCTATCTTTTCCTCTGTATCAGATTTTTATATGAACTTTGGGGAAAAAGCATTTGCTTTGCCATTTTTATTTACACTTAGTTAAATTGCTAAGCTTTTTCAATCAAAAATTTCTCCTAGATGACACTTGCTTTTCTTTCAAACTAGCACAAAAGTTCTATTTCAAAATTATGTGATTCACTGAATGACAGTTGGATTTGGTGCGGCTTTAACAACAATGCTGCAAACAGTGCAGAAACCTCCCTAGACACAGTTTTTAGCAGTCTGGGCTATCAAATCAATAAGTGCAGCTTCTTTATAGGGGAAACTCTTTGTTCAAGACACAAAAGAGGAAGCATCCAGAAGAAATATTTCTAATTGCTTGCCACTGCCTTAAAATGCCTTTGGCACCACAGAGGAGTCCTGTCCCAGCCAGGAAAAAGGAGTTCTCAAAAGTAAAGGCTTGATGAGACATGGCCAAGGCAAGTGAGGTATGTACACATGGTTTGTGTCCCCCAGCTATGACCAAGGTTTGCTTGGGAATTGTAAACCTTTGGACATGAACATGGTAGAACCCTACACTGGTTTGGGGACAACCACAAAAAGGAGGGGGCAGCCAGATGGCAGGAAAATTTACAAATATTAAATGTATTTCTTGCATGACTGTGAAGCAGGTAGTGGCTGTGTAGTAAATCTCACTATTGCCTCACTACTAAAGTAAAAAGAAGGTAATGGATAGGTTATGTATTGTGTTTTCTGCTGGTGGAAGTAGAAGGGTCTATGGATAAGGCTGCAGTTCTCGGCCTGATTTTGACACTGATCTTCACTCCACTCCCCTCCTTGCCTTTTCAAGGGATTCACCACCACCAGCTGCTTTGACAAAACACTTGGATATATGAAGCTGGCAAATACTAAAAACAGTTGGGTGAAAAGTGCCTTGAGATCAGTGGTGTAAAACTGGCATTTCTAGAGTGCTGTTACTGGTTGTATTGTCTTCATACTGTGTGTGATAATATCCAATCTTTCTGCAGAGCCTGTCAGGAAAGAAGCATTTCTGCTCCTCAGCACTAGATTAATTTCATCCATAGCAAACCATGTGCATACCGTAAAATGCAATTTATAATTTCATTCTGTTTTCTAGCATTTGGCCACAAACAAGTTACTTATGCTGCTCTTGCTTTTCTGGTATGTACAAAAATGAAGTTTGATTTATGATTATGGAATAGGATTAACTCACAATTTAGTAAAATGCAGTAATGCTTCTGTGCATTTGTGTGTATAAATACATGTAAGTCCATGTCCACAGCCTTGTGTAGTTTGACTGGATTGAGTACTAATCTATTAAGTTTTCTCAGTCAGGAAGTGTCCTACTAATATTTATGTACACAGAGTTTAAACTGAAGTACTGAATTTGAGAGCTGTGAGAACATCATCAGCATTATTACTACTGGTAATTGTGTTAGAACACGAATATTTAGACAGACTGAAACTTGTTGTTTTTAAAACACTGAAGAATTACACGCCAAGCAGACTTTGCAATAGTTCAGTGTACCCTGAATAACTTACATCCACAGCTATTAAAAATGATATAAATAAACCCTGCCAAACTGGGATAAACCAAGGGAAAGTGCAGCTCATGAAGGATGGCTGAGACTTCCTTCATCAAAACTTCCTTCATCAAACCCAGCCTGCTGTTTGAACATAATTTTATAGTGAGACAGAGGCTTGGTAAGAAGTTCTCACATGGAAACATATATCCTCTCTGTCCTCTGGTACTGCTGTGCCAGTAGCCAAAGCATCCTCTTTGAAAATCAGATACAGATCAGTTTCCAGAAATATGACAGGGTGATGGGACAATAATATGTCCAGGCTCCTTCAGGCAAACACTATTCAGAAAAACATCCAAAAACTTGTTAGCAATATTTAAATGCTTTTGTAAAACGGGACCCTTAAAGGTCACAGTTTTGGCAGTGTTTGTCTCTGCGTCTGTCCATGCAGTTCTCAGCTTTTCTTGCTCTAATAAGGTACAGCAAAGACAAGAAAAATACTTCTGTGAAGAAGTTCACACACTCCATGATGCTCTAGAGCCAAAAGCAACAGTCCAGTACTGCAGGGACAGGAGTTTGTGGCACTGGTAGCCAGCAGTATGCCCAGAACCTTGCTGTGTGCACCCTTCCCAGGCTCAGGGGGTGTTTGAATCCAAGCAAACTTCTTGCCTGAATATTCAGTGCTGCCAGCAAAACTAGTCCTCATCAAAGTCTCTGCTTAGAGAAAGCCTCCTTTTCCTTTGAAACATCCTTCCCTGCATCAGTGGAACGTGCCCTGTAAGGAAAATGCATCAAGCAAAGGGATGAGTCCTGTTGGGGGTGTTTGCTATCAAATATGTCAATCCCCTTAAGATCTGCATCAGCACCTGGTCTAGGCTCTGAATTCTTACAGCTCTTTTGAGAACTCCCTACCCATGGAAACTCAAGACCTGTCCCTTTCAGATCTTGCATTGGCAGATTCCCAGACAATGATTTTAAAACATAAACATACGAAACAAAATAATTTGAGCTGTTTTCACAGGTTTCTAAAACATATGAATAAAATATTTGGAAGATTTCTTTTTTTTTTACCCTCTTTTAAGTCTTGTCTTTATTACACATCCTGATTTAAGTGTATACATCTGCAGCTGCTGTAAACAACAGTACTGAGTAATATGAAGAGTTTCTGCAGGTCCTTCTGAAAGATTCTCATGTTTAGAGAAATTAAGCTTTGCAGGGATGTTTTTCTCATAGGGTACACTTGGAATATAAAGAGGGGAAACAGTGTGTAGGCTTCAATATTTTATAATCATAAATAGCTTCAGCTTTTTCTCTGCTGTTTCCCACTGCCCCATATTTTATATATGATAAACTGAGGACTAGCTTAAATTTAGCACTAGTTATCAATGTAGAGCATCAACAGTCACATGTCTAAAGAGGGACATAAGAGTTAATCACAGCAGAATGCAGCTGCAGAGTCAAAGGTAAGCAAATAAAAATCCCTGCAGAAATGCCTTTAGCTTGTTTTACTTAGAATTAGTAGGGGTTAATTATAGTGTGTGAATATCTCTTGCTCTACAATACCATAGGCATCTCATTAGCTATAGTGTTTTACAAAACCACTTCTAACCACAAAACCTATTACTTTAAAATAATAGCAATCAGAAAAAACAAATCACGTTCCCAGCTCATAATTGGAAGCATGTACATTAAAATTACGTCCATTGCTATGCTTAGAGTTATAGCTTCTGATATGGTATTTTATAATGGAATTTCATTTTCTGGCTGTTTAGTGCTTTACATCTGGTATTTATAGTAGAGGATTGTCAGTTAGTTGGAATTAAAGGAATTTAAAAGGACAGCAGGACTTGAACTGTAACTACCTACCCTTGCAGAATAACAGCTAATAACAGGTCTATTTATGAATAAACCTGATTTAAATCTTCCAAACAAACCCCACAAAAATCTCTGCCAAAAAGGGGAAAATTCTTCAGCAATTCTTCTATCTACAATGTTCTTGCAGATAATAGCACATTTCAATATAAAATGAAATTACATATTTCTTTCAATTAGCTTTAACAAAAATTTGTTATGGATGACTTTCAGAATTGACTTAAAATGACTGTTGAAGCTATTCCTTTTTTGTTTTAATTTTGTGACTTCATACTTTTAACATCTCTAGGTTTTAATATTTTTCTTCTTATTTAATTTCTTAAACATTTTTGACCCTTGCAAAATACAGAATGACAAATTATGTAAGAAAATGCAACATTTTTAACACTGCATTTTTTCAATTTGAGAGAACAAATCAGTCTTCAAACCCAGAAATTAAGAAAAAAGTTCAATTCAGCCTGAGCTCGAACTGTATACACCATTTTAGTTTTCTTCACAGAGTAGGGGAAAAATGAAAACCATAAAATTACATAGTTGCGATGACAGGTCATCTTCTTCAGGAATTTAAACTGATTTTCCTACCAGTTCCCATTTTAAATATGGGTAAATATTGATTTTCATTCTTCAGCAGTTGTAACTGATGAAGTACTGAAAGTCTGAAGCAAATCTGAAATCAGCCTGTGCTACAGGCTGTATAACCAAATGGAGAGAAACAGTACCTCTACCAAAGGTTTGAAATACCTAAATGTTAGAGACCAGCTTTGAGAAGCTGGTTATGGCTGGAAAAGGCATAACCAGAGAGTTCCAGAACCAAGAACAGTACTGGCTCCCTTCCTTTATCACTCCCTGACTACTGTCCATTCAACCAGTTTGCCTTTTAGAGACTACTGCTTTTTTAATCGCCCTTTTTTTCCTTCCTGTTCTGCTGAACACCTTTGAAAGTGTACTAGGTAGGGACATTAACTAGTGATATCTTTACAAAACCAGAGGTCAGCTTTTCACCTGCTTCTTTGCAGCTTGGATTAAATCCAGAAAAAAAATCAAGAAGAGCACCTTGATGAATTCCTTAGAGCCAGAGAATCTCCCTCACCTCCCCAGGGCCAAACATGTTGCACGTCCTGGGCGTGGGAACCCCACTGAAGGCCTGGCTGCACAGAGCTCTGTGGAGATGTACCAGGGGCTTTCACCCCAGGCTGCACCCACAGTGTTCACTGGACACTTGTGTGTGTGACAGAGATCACAGGCTGCTTTTTGGAATACAAAAAAACATATTTCCTGGATACAGAGACTGAGTTGTAATGGGGACGGTTCTGGTTATGCACTGCACACAATTGCCACAGCGTTTTGGGCATATGACTGAAAATATGTTTTTAATGTCTTGCAGATGTGTGAAGCTGGAAATCATTTTATCAATGTAGCTTTAGCTCATCAAACCAATTCAGGTCTGTCTTTCTTTCCTGTTCCTTAACCTATCCATATTCTGCTGCTGTACAGTAATTTATGTACCTACATCAATTGAATAAAGAAAGATGAAGTAATAACCATGCCATTGGTCTAACACCTTCAAAAAATTGTGACAAGGAAACATTAGTAACACTGCTGTTGTTTCAAAACTTATAGCAAATTTATCTTAATTAAACACAACTGCAATTTAAATATGGATTTAAGCACTGAAGTTCTTTAAAGCATGCTGGTGACTGACATCATTTCATTTTAAATAAGTCTCAAAAACTTCTAAACTATATCACAGAGTTTTTAGCCACATTCAGCTCAGGCAAAGATGTACATGCATATATTCAAATATACAGAGACAGACTCATGAATACTTACACAGTGTATATGTATGCTCTTAACAGGTTGGGGTTTCTGCATTTCTGTATCATGAGAATAAAGGTTATACAATATATACCGAAAAGTAAAATATGTTTTCAGACACTAATAATGTAATTTCTCCACTGGAACACCCTATTCAAGAAAATACCACAGTATGATCAACTTCACACACAGAAGTCAGTTTCTATTCTGGAATGTTTTCATGCACTGTGGTTAGGAAATTGCTTATGTTATTTCTTGCAAGGGGCTTAATTCAGCTTAAAAGCAGCAAGAGCCAAAAAATTGATTTAAGTTCTTTCTCACTGGGATAAATACAGCTTTTGCTACCTCAAAAGATTTCACTGAAACTTTTCTAACAGGTTGTACCCTGAGAACATTGGCCCAGGGGATTGCTGTTACATAGGCAGGCTGTGATAAGGCTCAGTTCCCCTCTCCCTGTACTGAAACTGGTTCTGATTTTCCCCACCCTTTTTTTTTTCCCTTTCACAAGGAAATAGAACCTGTTTTCCAAGTCCAACCTACAACCCCTTCACATGGCTCTTCTTGCTGGTATCCTGTCCCAACTATACATATGAGGTACATGATTTTCTTCTGCTTAAGTGCAAAGGGTAGGTGGTTACTGTTTCAGCCTTTGTCTGCAGAAAATCTGCAACACCTCCACGCAGTTTCCTCTGCACATCCATCCTTGTGCTTCGTATATCAGAGTCTCCTCGCTCCCACAAATGTTTCTCCACCAGACCCTCCTCTTCCCTCACATCATTATCACATGGACTTTTGTCTATATTTCCCTCCACTAGTCTCCCCAGTGATCTAAAGATCTACCACCCATCTCTTCACCCCATCCAGCACACTGGGGGGTTAATTTCTTACTATTTTTCCTCTCCCATTTCCAGTACAAGCACCACACTCTTTTTTCATGGGGAGCTTTTGAAAACTTGCCATTTTGCTTTACATAAAATATAGAACTAACCATGCCTTTTTCTTTGCGACAGGCTGGGTCTTGGATCAGTTTCACGGTGATGACACAAACTCTGCCAGGTAAGTTTGAAACAGAATGAAGACAGCATTTAAAGTGTTTGTGGAAGAGAATTCTAGAAATCTAAGATTTGCCAAAAAAGTTTATAGTATATGAAATATTGCCATCAAATTTGCCTTATGAGATAAACCTCCAAGATGCTCGAAAGAGCAGCCTGCTTAGTAGAATTTGTGACTCCTGCTCAGTACTTTGCTGCACCTGTAGAGACCTAAACACTCACAAAGATATGGTCCTTGGGACTGAGCTCTCCAAAACATTCACTTTTTCATTATTTTTCCATTTCAAAATAGAAATCTATAAAAACTACTTGTAAGAAGTAGGCCCACGTGGCTACTAAATGGAAAAATTGAAACGAATTTCAAAAGTGGGTTAAGCTGCATCATGCAAAAATTAAATTGAAATTTTCTTTCAAAAGATGAAACATTCTTGGGTTATAGGCTTTGGTATGGAAATTATCTGAAGGTTTGGGGACAATGTAGGGCTGTCCCTACAATGGCAGGAGCAGCAACATGTGCAGCACACTCATCCTTGCTGTAATTGTCCCAGACGTAACTCGTCTGGACGCCAAATGGATGTTTCTTATTAACCACCTCCACATTAACCAAAGGATGATGAATTTGCAAAATGCAAATGCAGTAAAATTATCCCCTCTTTGGTACCTATTTGCTGGATTAGGCAGCTACTGCCTACTTGCTATAGGGCCGAGCTCTCCCTCTACACAGCAGGGAGTTAGAGCACAGCTCCCTGTCATGGTTGGCAGCCAGAGGTAGAAACAAAGAAGTGTTGTACTTCAGAAGTAAACTAGAAATATGGTCAAGAGAGGCCATGGGTTGAGACAGCATCATGGCCAAGGAGGCCTTGTGATATATGGATTTATGGTGAAGTCAGAGGTGGTAAGGGTGTGTCTAACAAATTTGAAGGTCATCTGTGCGAATTCTGAGGTGGAGGCTGAGCCTTGGGCTATGGTATATCAGCAACTGCCAGGCTGAGAGGAACTGCTGTGTTGTCTCTGCCCACAAAAGAGGCTGCAAATATTTCCATAAACCCTACTGTATTTCCAGAAACAGGCACTGAAAGAACACACATGATCCTTTTCTTTAAATCTTTTTCCCTGCTAGTTGGCATCTTTGCTTTCCTGATGGTCATCCAGATGTCTCTGTGGGCCCAGAAGAAACACAAGCTGTATCTGAAGAGATTTTATCCAGAAGTGAGGAGAAAAGCAGCTATGATTCCCATCATCTTCTGAGATTGTCACCAGAGTTGGAGCCTAAGTGTACACTTCAAGAGCCAACTCAGAGTAAATGAGCCATTTCATTCAGGAACTAAGTGGATCAGAGCAAAAACTACTGGATATCTTTTTCAGGAAATTAACAGTTCAGGATGAAGAGGCTTTAATTAAATGCAAAAATTTAGCTCTTGAATTCTTGGTTCCTGCTAAAAGATATGATTTAATTAGATTTTCTGTAATAGAGCTAATTGAAAAGGGACAAGAAAATTGCTTATATTGAATGCTAGATATTTAGCTGGTGTAAATGTGCACAGATGCTGCTAAAATTAATGAACACAACTTGTCTGCCACATTCAGGTATGGTAATTTTAAGGTTCAGTGTTAGATGTTGAGAAGAGTCTTGGATTTTTTGCATCATAAGATGTTTCACAGCCTTATTTTTATTAAACTACACAGAAAAAGCACATTCTGCCTCAGCTCCTCTAAAGCGTCACATCAAAGGATGACCACTATGCTGTGAACACTGTTTAGTCTAGCTTCACAAAGTTTTTCTTTTCTTTTTTTTTTAATCAAATCTCATAGCAAATTGTTTAATACAAATTGGCTTAAATTGCTCACTGCAAAGAGGGCTGTCTTTCTTTTATTTTTAGGTAGGCAGATCAGCCCCACGATCCCAAAAGGGGACCGTTTGTGACCGCTTCCCATCTTGTAACTAATTTGAGGCATAATCTTGGGTACATCATTGAGGCCCACTTCCCTTTCTCACACTGAACAGTCTGGAAATAGCAGAAAACCTTCTGCACTAACAAGTGTGTGAAGACCCCCTTGTTCAGTGCCTGACTGCAGCCAGACACCATTCACCTTACTTGTATGAAGCAGTATGAAATCCTTGGGCACAAGGTGAAACAGAGCACGGCTCATTATCAAACAGGAAAGAGATGCCAAATGCATTTCAGTCCATATCTGAACTGCCTCAGATGGACACTGCTGACAGGCTTCAGCTCCCCTTCAGTTTGGCCAGGCTCTATCTGCTACTTTTCTTTCCAGGACATTATTTTTTAACGGATTCTCTGGGCTTGTTATTCAAGTCCTGGAAATACTGAGTAGCTCTGTTTGCAAATCAGTGGCACCCATGTCATGCAGGAGCACAATTTTAGTAAGGCAGAGCAAAAGAACCAGAACTGTTTCAGCAGCTATTAGGATATGAAGAGTTAGGGCATTGAGTCCAGCTTTCATTCTATTTCTGTTGCACATTTATCAATACCTTTTGGTGCCCTTAGGCTGGTGAAAACACCTTGCCTAAAGAATTCTATAATCATTAGAGAAACACTGGAGTACACCAGCAAGGCAGGCAGTTTGTCTCCTAAAGGCGCAGTTATCTTTGTGCCAGCTCAAGTGCTCTAACGAAGTTGATTTGCCTGGTAAATTGGGTTCACATCCCTCTTCTGATGTCTAGCTTGCAACACTTATCCTAGTAGCCACTGTAACTCAATTTCATCTTTGTGATGTAAATACATCGCTTTCCATATTTTTTAACTTGCAACCTGTGAAACAAAATTTTTATTCCTCTCAACGGAAAACCCCAATCAAAGTGAATATCCAGTTCTCTGACCCAGACTGCTAATAAAGATCTATTTTTGAAAAATTATTTTCTGTACTCTTTAATCAAATACTTATCCACAATATTTTTAAAACTCTTTTTTTTCCAGACAATTTTAGATGTGTGAGTAAAGGTGGTTGTCTGTTTTTTTTTTTAATCCAGCTACTGAAATTCTTTTCTCTTTGTGTTTATTAAATGTCTTATTTTAGCAATCTTAAAGTTTTAAAATAGTCCACGTAGGAGAGTAACTTATAAAAATCAATTACTTATCTATCAATATTTTGATTGCAATGGCTGCAGCTTTAAGTCTGTTCAAGGCATTTTTTTCCAGTGGGATTCCAGTTGCTAGGAACACGGTTTCTATTCAACAGTTAGCTAATGTGGAGGAAATACTTCTGGAATTGTTAACTCCCTGTTTATTAGTTGGTTATTCAGTACATGGGGTAAGGGGGAAAAGAGTTTTGGCTCCTGAAGTAAATGACTGAAGTTTCAAAGTAAGGTAAAAAGTAAAGCAAAGGGTGAGAGCAAACACTAGGTAATAACAAATGAAGATACATTGCAGAAGGCTGTCTCAGATAAACATGATAGATATTTTGAGTTTCACCAGTGGGGTGTTGATGAGCTAAAACTGCTCTGAACAGTGTTAAATGGCCTCACAAATAGCAATAAATCTAACTTCCTGCACCTTTACCTTCCTACACATCCTCCTCTGATTTTCAGGGCAAGTTCCATGCAATTAGAAAAGGTAAGCTAACTTCCTGGAATGGGGGGCATATTCTTCTTCAAAACAAAATGTTTATAAAAATCACCAGTCTTTGTTTTGATAAGCAGTTCAGAGACCTTGCTTATAGACCACCAAAAAAGCCAAGCAAAGAAAAGAAACCCATACAGTTAAAAAAAAGTATTGCTATATAAAAACATCAACAGTGATTTTAGCCCACAAGCACCATGCACATTTTTAACCAAAAGAGTTGTCTTCACACAAACATTTTAATTAGGAAGTTTCTCATAATTGTGCTGGTTACTTGGAGAAAAATGCCTTATTAAGCTCTATATATCCAGGTCTTTCTCTTATGAGGGGCTGATGAGGAAGTAAGTGGTCAGCTGCAAATTCCTTTGTCTGTGTTTTCTCTTAAGTGCAGACCTCACTTCCCAGAGCCACCAGTAGAAGGAAGGCATGGGCAAGACCACCCCACTACCAGAATCCCACCATGCTTCAAGGTCAGAGGAAGTCAACCTCCAATAAGAGCCATAACAGCTCACAGAGGCAAATTACAACAATCCTCACAAAAGGGAGGAGGGCAGGAGCACTGAACAGCAGGAAAATCAAGTGCTTGAAGTTGGAAACATGTTCTGGTTAGCCAGGAGGAGCTGCTACCGTCCATGTATGCAACAATTCCTGCTTAACCCTCTTCAGGAGGGAAACCATTGGAACCAAGAGACCACAAATAAAGCAAGATACAGGGACTAGACAACAGTTTGGTCAGGAAATGTAAAAATAAATCAGATGGAGTATGAGTAGATCCTTCCTGGCCTGCCCACTAAGGACTGTGTGAATGGCATTGCCAGTGGGACTAAAGTGTATCTCAAAATAATCACTCCCTGTTCCACATGGAGAGATTGCTCAACTTCCAGGTCTTTCCACGCTCACCCTGCAGCTTACAACTGGGATTTTGCTGGAACTCTCCACATGGATGAGTCTCATCTGTCCCAAATTATTCCTAAAACACTCAGATTAAGGAGTCTAAAGTTAAGCCTTCAGATACACAGCTGTACATTTTTGTGGCTGGTTCTTGCCATAAAATGCCAACCTGGAAAAGAGCAGGCACCAG
Organism: Ploceus nigricollis; assembly: GCA_013399945.1. Classification (NCBI taxonomy): domain Eukaryota; kingdom Metazoa; phylum Chordata; class Aves; order Passeriformes; family Ploceidae; genus Ploceus; species Ploceus nigricollis. The sequence goes on along the minus strand of VXBC01004677.1, from coordinate 11,047 downwards.
CTCAGGCTTTCTGGTGGTGCAGGGAGGCGTTGTGATGGGGAACTGACGTGGCAGATGCTTCTGTACACAACTTGGCAGCCTATATTTGGATTCCCAGTTTGAAAAAGCCCTTAAGACCCAGCCATATGTTTGTCTTATAAGATGGTTACCACATCTTCACAGCTGACAGGAAAATGATCTCTGTGATTTCATCTTTCCATAGGGAAAGTGGAGCTCGAAAGGACACTGAAAGCAGGAGAAGTGAATAAAGGCAGATGGTCATCCTTTTTTAAAGTTGCTATTATCATCAAAATATCTTGTACTTTGCATTGTTTTGTATAAAGTAAGTGACTCCAAATTGGCTTTTATCTCACTAGGAGCTGAGATAAAACAGCCTGTTATCAAAGCAGTTCTCTGAAAGAGAGCCTGCAGTGTTAACTAAATATAATAAAATAAAAATCACTGAATGTGAAGACTTCTACGGCACACTGTAAGAGGAAAAAAGCTATAGGAAGGCAAGAGACTATTTATCTATTTATAGGTTTAACAAGTGTTGCTGAACTAAAAATTAATTCAAACCATAAAAAGCTTTTCAGCGAGCTAATATTTTTCACATGATGCTTTACTGGCTTTCCTTTTCTATATTTTCCTAGGCACAAGTGCTGTCTACAAGTGATATTCCTTGTCATTAACATTCATGGAAGCTTTTAGAGAGACACACTCTATGCCTATCCCAGTTTTCAATAAATAAATGTAGATGAAGTGTTGTGCTGTCACTGAACACAGATTAGTGCCTATATGAACAATATTTTTTTATGAAAGGTCTGGTTTATCATAGGTGAGTGCACAGAGGCTGCTGTACAGCTACAATTAAAGGTGATTTTCACATCACACATGTTCAGCATCACAGAAGAATGTTTATGTTAATGGTCTCTGCACAGCCTTCAGCCACCTGTGACTCAAACTTACAACTCTTTCTGCAGCTGTCAGCTCCAAGAGCCGAGCTGTTCCATGCCTTTATCATGGTCCTGATGTTTGGTTATTCATTTGTGTAGCACACCAGAGACTGCCTTTCACCCAGGTCTTCCCTGAGAGGACATTTGAGAACACATTTATTTTTCCATCTTGTCCAACTGGACGAACAGTTGTCCAGGTGAGGAGTGTTGGTCACTGTGTGACTGAAATAATCTGTGTTGAATTTCCTTGGAACGTAATGGTCAATCTAAAACCACTTTATCAAAAGAAAACACAAGATAATGGGTCCTGAAATATGTGTGCTTGGGTTAAAAAAAAAAATCTGCCACATATTAATACCTCCACAATGCCCAGTCTTCTATTGTGTACCTGCTTTTATGTAACTTCTGAAGCCTTTGAAAACTCAGGAACCAAGTATGAGGAAATCATTTCTAGTTAAAAGAAATATGAAAAGGCTACTCAATAATACTAATGAATTCCATATTTAAAAAAGCAAACGTTACATCTTTTGTCAAAGAAATCTGATTGTTAGGCAGTTTTTTCCTAACACATAGTATTACTCCTGTGAAAAAGTAATACAGCTCTATGACTGATTCCTTTCAGTATTCTGAGTACCTGGCCATACTCAATGGGAAAAGGCTTTTGTTTTAAAATTGCAGGTTTCACCATATGGGGACTCTTCTAAAAAGCACTACAAGACAGGCTCCAAAGAAAACAGACCACCACATCCATCATTTTTAAAACTCTAACTCATACTGAAAAGTTGATGAGCTTTCAGTTGACTGATGAAACTGTGACACTAAGTTACAAAAGAAACAAATATTTTAAAAGGCGTCCCTCTCCACAAGGTAAGAATAAGGAAAAAAGGGTACTTTTTATCTTTTCTATTAATATTATGAGGCCATTTCCAAGGTTCTAGGGCACCTTTGCAGAAGGAGACATCGATTAGAGATCTGGAAGGACCAGAATGTGGTTGCACTGTGCTTTTAGGGATTAGCAGCTATGTCTTTTTTAAAAGAAATTTCACTCTTTCTGACAACTGAGCTTGACAGAAATGGATTAAAGATGACACATCTCCAATATTGTATCTAATGAAAAACAAAGCACCTATTCTTGAACCAACAGGGAATTTTTGTCACATATACACACACACTGTATTCTTCCACCCTCTGGTTTACATCATCTCTTTGCAGAGAGTGCTTTGCATTAGACTTGTAAGCCTGTCATTCAAACTCTTAATTACTTAGCTTTTAGAGCTTTGATATACACAATTATGTCACAGGAAAACCCCTTCATTTCAAAACACTGAGGATGTAGGCTCTTTTGTATACTGTTAACCAATTCCAGCCCTGTTGCCCCATATATGCATTAATACTTTGCTGCCATTTTTAGATGTCCTTCCAATGTGAAGCATAACGTTCATCTATATTCAGAGACTTGCCAAACATCCCACCTTAATCCAGTTGCAAGCACAGAGCTAAATCTTGAAGCAGTGAGTTGCAATACCTGGCGCTGTCTGAGCCTAGCCTTCAAAATGCTTCTCCTTGCTTCCTTTGCTCTTCACCTCTGAAGGGCTGGAGCTACTCAGGCACTTCTCTGTGCAAAAGTAGAGGTTTAATTCTTCCAGGTTTGCATTAGTATCTTGCTATGAAATCATAAATCTGTAACAATAGAAGCAGCAACACTCTCCCCCATGTTTGACACATTTTCCTATTTAGCAGGCCCTAGCAGGTAAAGGGAAGATAGATATTGTGCTTTTACAGATACAGGGACAAACTGAACAGGGCTATGGTAATTTGAGAACTACTTCTACTTCTTTCAGGCTTCTGCTCAGGGGCTCAGCACCTTGGACACCTCTCCCAGGAAAAGGCAGTGCAATAAAGATTTCCTGAAATCTAATAAAGGCGATCTTGATTATGGATCTAGAATGAAATAAAGAGATAGTATATTTGATCACATGCAAATATTTGCTGGAAGCTGTACCTCAAGCCCTTTTGCACTTGGCTTGGAAATCCCAATTTTAGAATAATTGCCACTCACACACATGACAGACTTGCACTGAGTAATGCAAGTTACACAGGGAATTACTGCATGACCTGCTACTGGATCACAGAATCATAGAATATGCTGAGTTAGAAGGGACCCAACAGAATCAGCAAGTCCAACTCTGGGCCCTGCCCGGGACACCCCGGGAATCACACCCTGAAATCTGGCCTGATAGCCAGATCCTTAAGGGCACACACAGGACTTTGACTGAGGGTGTGAGAGTGTGTGAGCCTCGCAGAGGGCGTTCAGCAGCCATACACAGGAGTTAAAGTCCCCCAGACTGCCCCACACCACTGATGGCTCTGAATCCATGATGGACCAAAGCCCATCTCAGCCACTCCCTCTCAGAGCTCCTTTGCTGATGGCCCTGGCTCTGACAAGCAGTTTCAGAAGTTTCACCAGCCCTCACTGAACTGCTCGAGTGTCACAGATATGACAGGAGATGTGCTATAAGTGCAAGGCCAGGATGCTGAAGCAAGATGTGCTTAGCCATCTAAATAAGTAGCCTACCAAACACTTTTTCATCCTTGAGCAAGTAATTGATGTTTGCTTCTCATTGCTTAGGCAATTCTTTTAGTCCTTCCCAGCCTGTTTCATTCAGGCACACATCTGACTCGCTCTCGGTGGCAGAGGACTGCCCAGACCAACAGAAGTGAGGACAGCATCCACTGCCATCAAACACTCTGAAAAATGACTACTGTTATTTACTGGCAAACAGCTCCTGCAAGAGCACTAAATCTGGCCATGTGTGAGGCAGTATGGGGCAATCTTGGCTGTGGCAGTTCTGGGGCCTTGGGACTGCAGATGCATGTATCATCCAAAAAGAATACCTAAACAAGTAAAAGGAAATACCTTGTGTAATTACACCAATTCTAAGATAATTAGATTCAAATAATGCATTATAAAACCTGTGGACAAGAGCCCCACTTCTCAGCAAAGCAGTCACTTTTTAGATATCATTGAGCAAACAGAAATAAAATCAAATCCTTCAGTGCCCACAGACGTACAGCTGACATACACAATCAATAGGCAGTTACAAAGAGAGAAAAACTGCAGGAGTTTTCTTATTCGAGATAAGGAGCAGAGGGAAGAACTTTGCTTTGCACCCCCCCCAACACTTTCAGCAGAAAAAAAATTTTTCTCTCTCTTTCAGAGAAAATAAAATTGATTCATTGGTTACAGTGCAAGGAGATGAGCATCTCCAGCAGAAATTAAGGGCGCAAAGAAGGTCACAATACATAAAATTTCAAGCAGCAGCAGACAGAGCTGGCTAAACTGACTGCCATTTTAACTGCAGTCGTTGATAAAATGGTCACATTAAGAGGCAGCTGAAGGATGGTCAAAAGGTTAAGCCAGGAAGGCTCGTAGAGAAAACATAAAAAATGTCCTCTGCCACAAGACATGTCTGCAGATGGGGCCTCTCCTGCTGCTGTCCTCATGGGGAGGAGGGTGGGAAACTCAGGGCAAGTAGGGGTCCTGCTGATGTCTTGATCTCAAGTAGGACTTATCATCTGAAGCCAACAAAAGTTAGTGGCACCAAAAGTCAGGCCTGGTATTTCTATTATTTCTAGAGCTTCTAATGATTTTCTCTGCAACGTTTTCTCTCCATCTCATTTTCCTTCATCCCCAGAGGAGATACTATATGCCTTTATGTTGCAGCAAAATATTCTACAGCTGTAAGTAAAGAAAGCCATCTGTTCTTTGAAAATAAAATGTCTCAGCTAGGATTTTTTTCGGTTAGGTTTTTTTTTTTTTTCCAATTAATACAACCAATCTATCAGGTTACTTGCATGTCACACACAGCTGAAATATTAAGCATTTCAGCATAAGCTAGGAAAAAAAAAAGTTCAATCAATCCAAAGATCACTGCTTTTCTCCTTTCTGATTTTTGATTTGCAAGAAGTGTTGAATATTTATGTTTACACCAGGAATAAAAATGTATTACTTCCTAATGTGAGCCTCATTTCCAAATCTTCTTTTTAGGAATGAGTTGCTCGGTGTGCTTCTTCCTCTAAAAGCAAGCACCATTTCCTTGCTAATTACTGTAAATTATAAGTGCAAGGGGCAGCATTCCCTTGTTTCCTGAGGAAAAAACCATGTGGGCTGAAAGCTGCAAAGTGGAAAACGTACTGTTCGATTTCCCCAGCAGAAACAGACTCTAACTGCTCTGTGCATGGGAGTTTGACAGCTTGAACTGCAAGTGAACCAAACCTGATGCTTCAGACCACTGAAAAGTCAAAAGAGCAGCAGGAAAATTCAGCTTGCTGCCAAGGGGGAAAATCTGGAAAGCTCTGATCTTCTATTTAACAATAGAAGAACATTCTACATTCTATAAAACAATAGAATATGTAATGCGGCATAGGGGTATGAGGGGGAAAAGTCTTCGCCATGACTGAGAATTTTTGTACACCCAAATTTTTGCTCCCAGGGATAACCAGGTGGTGTGATGGGCCAGGCATTTCCCCATGCCTTGCCTGGGGGTTCAGCCCCAAAAGGCTTCTTGTAGGGTCAACCAGTCTGCATGGCTGCAAAACTGCCTCAGGAGAAAATGGGCTGAAGCCACCAGAGACACCAAAGTGTCCCTCTACTCAGCAGGCAAGCCTTTTCACTCCAAGAGAGCTGATATCCTTGAAACTGCCCCATCCCTCACATTCCTGTGCCACTGATGGTGCATTCCTCCAAAACAAAAAGTGCCCACAGTTGCAGATGGCCATGGTAATCTCCCTGAATGGCATAAATAAAATAGACGGATGCAAGCAGACTAATGATCTACTCTAGGATGGTTGGTTATGATGCATTGGGAAGAACAGCTGGCTGTCAGCAACATATTTATCAGGAATTTAAAAGACAACAACAGCCATATAATCCAGAGGATTTAATGACAGAATGGAATGAATGCTGAATAAACTCTCCTTTCGATAAACTCACAAACATTTGGGCGATGCAACAGTGATTTATATTCTTCTGGGAGAAATAAACAAATTAAGGATTTCACGGCCTTGTGGAGACCAGATTTTGTAAATGTGAATTTCTGTGTACTTTCAGATTAACTTTATCTCTCTTGGTACTAGTGGAAAACAAACCATGGCATTTTCAACTTACTAGAAACTCCAATCTTTTGCTATTCAGCTTGCTTGTTATTCTGTCCTCCCTAAATCAAGTAAGGAATGTTAGTTGCACACTCAAAATGTATTGTGGAACAGAATTTTGTACCTGGTCTATAGTAAAACCATGAAAACCATACTAAAATTTTACCTCTATGAATGTCAAAAATATTTTAGCAAAAGTTTAGTTCTTACAATATCAAAATGTTACTTTACAGCATGGTAGAATCACTGGAATTGATGAGGCAGAGTATGAAAGTTGCATTTAAAAATTATTAATCATTCAAACTAATACAAATAGGCAGCACTATTGGTGGATAAAATAAAACTATTAGAAAAAAACTGTATCAAGCAGGATGATGCAGCCTTTCCTGGATTCAGCAGCACTGCACAGCACACTGCTTGTTCTCAACTCATTAAACCCAAGCATGCAAAAGTTACTCCCTCCATGTGTACCCTCCAGCAAAGCAAACCATGGAGTCTAAGACTGGAGAGAAGCCCTTTGGTAAAGCAGCAGTGAGGGAGAGAATGATGAATTGCCACTGAATTTTGGCCATCAGGTATGGCATATCAGAGGGCTCTAAAACAGAAGTAAGAGAACTCTTTCCTGTCCCACCCTGTGGGTGCTGTCAGGATTTGAAGTGCATCCCATGTGGGTCTCATTACGAGATCAGACTCCCAGGAGAATTTCTCCTTCTGCATTTGTGACTTGGTGTGGGGCATGGCACTGCCCAGATGGCTCTCAGCAGCCTATTGTGAGTCAGAAAGTCCTACATACAACATAACATTGCAAATCAGACATTGCCAACATCAGACAATAGGTAGTGGATCCTGCTATTTACTGACAAAATCTTTTTCTTACTTCTTAGCATAAGATGTTGTTGCTGTCTTTTGCTGAAGTCCTTACTGAAATGCAACCCCCTTCATCTTGCCTCATCATCAGAGCTTCAAAACTGCAGCTGTAAACATGCATCATTTTCACTGTTCTGAAGAAAGTTATTCTGTACCCTAACTGCTACCTGCATTGTTATTAATCTGCAATTCATGAGCTTTCAGAGCTCTCTGGTTGCCATCCTGAGCCAAGACAGTCACACACATACTTAATCCCAAGCAGACTGCAAGCCCCACACAAATCAATATGCAAAGACTCCTGCAGCCCTCAGTGCCTGAAATTTAATGCTGAAAGCAGTATCAAAACTTTTCCCCTGCCCACAAGTATTCAGCTATACAGAAAGGACATGCTTTTAGCACTGGCAAAAAAGTTCATGAGCTCAGCAGGGGAATAGTGTTTCATGTTCACCAAGATGCCTATTTCTCTTTCTGTCTTCTGAAAGAAGCAATGGTCCATATTTCCCACCACATGCTCCGTTCCTCCAGACAACTCACAGCCTCTTCCTGTTTCCCATACGTGGACCCACTCCTGCTTATTAGTTGATACATTAGCACTTGACTCAAAGATCAGGAGATCATAATAACAGATTCTGTAAGCAAAAATAAAAAAGGAAAACAATGCCATACTCCCATCTGAGCATGAGGAGAAAAGGCAAATAATACATCCAGGTATAAGGGCGATAAGTCTTGAGTTATGGAGGATGACATGGAAAGAAAAAAATCCTTCTAGATTTTCATTACCAAACTCATTTGAGATAAACTGTAGAAACGATAATTTCTTGGAGGGGAAACGAACTTTGTACAGTTAAGTCTTTGCTGCCAAGAGCAAAAGATAAGAATGACCTTTGCTTTTAATGTATTTGTCTTTCCATATCCATTATAGACAGTGAACCCAGTCTATTAGCACCATTGGTCTAACACTAAAAGTCAATTTGATTTAACCATACTTGCTGGCACTGCAAACTGCCTGACTATCACTCAATTAGAAAAGAGACATTAGCTCAGGTGTTGCATAGGATCTAACTGCTCTTTCACCTCTGTAATGTACCTGAGATTCCGCTTTAATTCAGTGTTCTGCAATCAGCTGGCTCTAAATCAATCCAGCATTGTCAAAAGCATATGGGATAAAATGAAAATGCAAAATTTAAAATACAAATAACCATTGAATGTAGATTTTAAATGCTAGTGCCGTATCATTATGGCAAAGTTGGTATCATTTACAGCAACATTAAAGCAAGTGTTATTAAGAGAAAATGAAGCATTTGTCAATGAGTGTTTTTTAGTGTCATTAGAGGTCTTAGAATTAGCACACTTGCAATATTTTGACTAAAACAAGCTCATTCAAAGGCTCTTTTTAGCATATTAGCATCTTGTTAGACTTTGAGGATGTTTCAGATCTTCCTTCCTCGACTAGTAAAGGAAGAAATTAAATTTCAGCCAGCATGTTACAAAACTGTGGAAGTGTACTATTTGCTGTTGCATGTAATCAAAATACAAAGATCAGCCCTTTTTTTGCTGGGAAATATAAAATTTTATTTCCAGGGTCCCAAAAGGAAATATGAGCCAAGTTCTGATATCCCCAGTCATTACTGAGGAATTTTTTTATTATATTAATTACCCATTATCTTTTATAGGGCCATTTCTTCAGTGAGAATGCACCAGCTGAGATTAGAGGTCTGCCTCCAGCATCATAAAGTTAAAACAAGCTGTGAATATCACAGATGGGCATACATTTATTGTGAGAGAATTTTTTGAATATTCAATTTCAGGAGAAAACTTCTGAAAACCAGTCTGAGTTCTTTGCAGAGTCCTCATAAATATATTGCTCTGTCTCATCTCCAAACACCACTAGTGTCCTGTCTATGTGGATATCTCAGTGCAGGAACACGCATGGAAAACCCCGCGTACTGCATACTGTGCCAAGAGGGATAGATTTCCCCCCTGCAGGAACAGACATCTGGATTTTACTCCCAAATACTGGTGTCTCAGTGCCTTTCCTGGACCAGCCCAAATCCTTGATTTTCTCACCCTCTTTAATACAATGCTTCTTTACAGAGCTGCCTCAAAAAGGATGGCATTTTTGCAGTACACTGCAGAGGGGCATTCTTACCACAGGTTTAAAAGCAGGTTTAAAAGTTAATGTCTAGGTCTGGCTGCTCATCTTCTGGTGTTCCTAATAAAAGCCCATGTTACACCCAGGCTACCCCTTTACCAAACCTTAGAAATGGAAGTGTGATGTCAGGGAAAGGGTCATGAGCCCATGAGAGGTTTGGGGCACAGCTGTGGGCAGCCTACCTGGTGTTAACCAAGGCATACACCCCTAACACCTGCATGCATTCATCAAGTTACAAAAACTATGAAATAAATAAAATTCTGCAGAAATGCATGTTGGGCAGCTCTACCTTACTGAGTGTCATCCCTTTCAGCTGAAGAAGGTCTGACTCTGTGGCTTTATTGCTCAATTATGAAGTTAATCAAAGAACTAATTGAGCTTGGTCTGCTTGGTCTTTTGAGCCTTTTCTTATGGATTAGCTTTTATTAGAGCTAACAGAGGACGGAATGAGGAAGGCTGTAAAGGGCAAGGACATGATAAGCCTAATATGTGAGAGGAATGATAGTTGTATGTCATATTTGTGCAGAGAAAATTGGGTTCTGGGAAGGAATATGACAGATCCATGTACCTTTTAAAGACCTATAACCTGCATGGCATTTGAAACCTTTCTTGCAGTGTTTTGCCATCTCAAGTGTTCATTTCTTTAACTGTGCTTTTCTAGCCTGTTTGCAGCAAACCACGAGTGTCTCATGGGAGTGAGAGGTTGTATCCGTCTGTCACTGTAATAAATAGAGACTCTTCCTCTTCTCTTACAACAAAGTGATCTCAAGGAGAAAACCTAGGTATCAATGTGAGATTAAAGATCTGCATCTACAATAGCATTTACAGGAAGAAAAAAACTAAGACAGAAGGGGCCTAGTAGTAATACAGACCATAGAGAAGAAGGATAATTTCTTAAAGATGTCATTCAAAGTGAATTTGCTTTGTTGGATGTGGGCTTCAAAATGAAGGCACATGATTAAGTTATGTGAAAAAAGAGCAATGAGTTATAGTTCCTGACATTTTTTTGTGCTATTTTTCTCTAACGCTAATATGGAGAAAAATATTGTTCTACACTTCAGAGCAATCAGAATACTTTATCTTTTAAAACTGTTTTGGAGGGTGCATATTCTGCAAATGCCTTAGCTCATACTGGATAATGACGAGAAAGTGAAACAGAATTTCATGCTTTCTAAAATGTAAATATAAGGAGGCGTTCTTTTTTCTTCATAGTGATCATTCTATGCTACAATTACCTTCCTTTTGGCTGTCTAAATAATATTCTCTTGATGAAAGGAAAGTGCTTATGGGAACTTCTATCACACAGTTACAAAGGAAGAAAATATCTTATTTAATGAACAACAGCCAGAATTCAAAGGGAAAGAATTGAAATTGAAGATGCTCCCTTACTATGGAATTTTTGCTCATCTTTGGTCTGGTATGAGACAAGAGCTACCAACTGGGAGATACCCACTTAGTGCCAAGTTCAGAGTCAGGTGTTTGGGTACACACATTCACCTCCAAAGGCTGATGCAATACAAGCTGTTTTGATGGTCCTGATTTTCTCCTTCCAGGAGATAAGAGTGTGATCTTCCACAGAAGGCAACCTGGGGAAACACTGACTGGAATTTAGGGGGCAGTGTTTGCCAACTCTGTGCAAAAATACAAACTCAAGTGGACACAGGTGAAGGACAATCGAAGAAATGGTGAGTTTATCTTTCGAGAGTGAGTTGTGGGTTTGTCTTACTGAGCTCTGGTGCATGCCTAACTGGGATGAGACAGCATCTGTGATGGCAGTAGACAGAATTTAAATGATCCTTTGCTGCCCTATTTTTCCACATTCATTTTCTTGGTGGGATTACTATTTATAGAAACTACTCTGCTTTGTGCTCTGGGATGTTATTGAAGCTTTTAAAGAAATTTAGGGATGCCTATGTGTAAGAATTAAGGGGAAGGCCAA
>VXBC01004673.1:4567-23204 GCA_013399945.1 Ploceus nigricollis | reverse complement strand
AAAGCAACCACCCAAAAAGAAAAAAAAAAAAGGAAAAAGCAGCAGGCTCCGGAGCCCCCCGGATTGGCACCACCGGAGTCTCCCGGGACGCCACAGCCCACGGGTAGGAGATGGCTCCGCTGCCGATCAGGAGGAGGGAGAACAAGGGGGCGGAGGGGGGCGGAGAGGGGCTGCGCGGCTTCCAGCGAAGTGCCAGGACTCGGGACTGTTTTCTCCTTATAAAGTTCTCTCCCTCCTCTGGCAGCGTCCCCATCCTGGCCGGTCCTGGTGGGATGCGCTTGTCGGGAATTGCATCCCCTTCCCGTAGCTGCATCCCTGAGAGATGTAGTCTGAAGGGAAAATGTGTTGAAAACTTTGCTGCTGGACAGCAGATGTGTTGCAATCAGCGCTGGTTGCTCTGGGACTTCGAAGTGTGCACACAGCAGTGACCACCAGATTCCCTGGAAGTCCCTGCCCCACGCACTGGCCATCCCTCTCCTGCCCGGGGGTCCCTGCCTCAGGGTCTTGCCAATGGTACCACCTGGGGCTGCCTGGCATGTCCCAGCCCTCCCTGTGTGTCCTAAGGGTCACCCAACACCTGTCAGGGACAGAGGGCTGAGACCCCACACCTCCATGGGCTCTTGGGGTTTGGGAGCTCTGCCCTCCCCACACTTGGGGTGGTCCTGGTCAGGGGCCCCCAACTGTGGGCAGTGCTCTGCTCAGGCACGTCAGGGCACTGCACTGGGAGGGTCTGCAGGGAGTTGGATTCCCCCTCCAGCTCTGCAAAGGGATTTTTGGTACTGACAGAGTTGGTAAGGTCCAAGCATGCCAAGGGCAGAGTCCAGGAGAAGCCCCATGTGCGAGGGCTCCTGGTGTGTCCTGCTCTGGGGGCACATGGCTGGTTTTACAGAAAGCACTGCCCCGCAATGCAGCCATGGCTGGGGCAGTCCCATCCTCCATCAGGTTCTTTAAGGAAGGTGGGGAGGGATGTTGGAGCAGAAGTAGCAAATCCTTGCTGAGAGAAAGCTTGGGACAGGTGGTTTTAATGGAAAAAATTCATGTACTACTCCACCATGTATCTGTATGGGCTGGGGGTGTGCAGGTCATGGTGGGAGGCTTTGCCAAGTGCACAACTGGTGCCAGCAGGGCCCTCCTCACCCCAGCAGTGCCACCTCACCTCAGAAAGGTCCATACAGGAACAGCCTGACAGTGCTGCCCTGTCAGTGTGCCACTCTCATGCTGGGGTCTTGCTCTCCTTGCTCAGATTTGAGAAGAGACACTGAAAATGAAACCCTCTCCCTCTTCCCAGACCCCCTGGTCCTCGTGGGCAGCACTGGGTCGAGTTGTTCCCATGGATGCAGGGAGGGGTCAGTGGGGGAGGGTCCCATGGGCTGCCCCTCTCTCTGAGCATCAGGGCCAGAGGAATTGCTGTCCCCTGCCAGGCCACTGTGATGCCTGGGGAGGGCTGGTGGCCATGGGAGCTCACAGCTGGTGTCACCTGCCCCGAGCTGGCCTTGCTCCCAAGGCTGCTTCCTGGGCACAGGAACCTCTGCCCTGGCATTGCCGAGTGCCGAGTGCTGCTGGGTTCGGCTCTGCCTGCACAAGCCCGCTCTGCCTCCTGTGCCAGAGTGAACTCTGGCTGCACTCTGCAGCGGAGGTGCACACTTGAGTTAATGTGTGACAAACAGCCAGGAGAGCACCGCTGGCAGTGGAGGAATTGGAAGCAGCCATCTCTCACTCTGCTTGGAAGCAGGAGCAGTTTGTTGCCGTGAGGGGTGTAGGGTGTGTGGGATGTGTGGGATGTGTGGGACTGGGCAGGCTGGGGTGTCTGGTGCTGGGCAGGCTGTTGGGATTATCTTTTGTTCAGTTTCCTGCCAAGCACAGAGTGGGAGCCACTCACAGTACCTGTCCCTGCTCTGGCACCTCGGACAGAAGTGGCAGGAGACAATTGCCTGGCTGTCCCCTGGGGCTGTCTCCCAGGGCTGTCCCTCTGGCTCTGTCCAGTCAGGGCTGTCCCTCAGGGGCTATCCAGGGAGCTCTGGGCTTCGTCCCAGCACCTCACCAAGAGGAAACCTCCCTTGTTTCCAGCTTTAGTGCCCACTTCACTCACCACCTTGTATTGTGGAGACATCTGTCTGACCAGGCACTGGAAAATGCCGCCCATGGTAGGCCAGCCACACTGCTGGTGTTATTTTTACTTTTCTTACTAAGACAGAGTTGCATTAAGAGGGTGTTTGCACTGCTGAAGCCCAGAATAACTCCTCATTTGCTCAAGGTGTTCAGGGCAGGATTGCGACTTTCCTCGCCCCCGCCCCTCTCCTGGAGCTGCTTCAAAGCGTGCCGGTCCCTGCAGTGCCGGTCCCTGCCGTGTGTCCTGCACAGACAGAGCCGCTGTTTGCTCTGCTGGGTGTGTGCCGGGGCGGCTGCAGCCCCTCCAGTGCCCGCACATCCTGACTCAGTCCCTTGTGCAGGCAGATAAACAACCCCTGAAAAGGGGCAGTGTCTGCTCTGAGTCGCCCTGTTAAGTCGTCAACCGACTGCAGGAGCTCTGCCCATCTCCTCGGTGCTTCCTGCCCCGGGTATTCCCCAAACTCAGCCTCAGCCCAGCCGCTGCTCCTGCACCCTCTGAAGCCGAGGCACCTGTGCGCTCGTCGGTGGGGCCCCGGCATCGTCCCGGGGCGAGGGTGTGTAAGGGGTTCTGCAGGGATGTGACTTCAGGACAAAATGTTTTATGTCCATGATGGCAGGGCCAGCAGGGAGCTCTGGGGGCTGTGTGGGCATCCTGGCATGCAAGAGGCAGCAGCCACCCCTCTCACACCTTTGATCTGTGAGCATGGGAGAGTACTTCCCAGAGCGGGGATGAAAGTCCTGTACCTGCTCCACATGCGGTCAGCAGAGCCAAGGAGCTCCTCAACAGCCGCAGACGAGGGTCCGTAAGGGCATGCAGGCTGGGGCGAGGGAGGATGGGGCTGGTGACGGCATCAGCTTCCTTTGGGGCTTTGGTTGCCACAGGCAGCTCTGGCGCTGGGCCAGCGGCTGAGCAAGACGGGCTCAGTGCAGCGCGGGGCTCCCGAGGTGGTGGGGCTCAGAGCCGGCATAAAGGGGGGCTTGTTCCCAGCTGTGGCAGCTGTGCCAGGCCAAGCACTGCAGCCTTTCCTTTGGGAGGAGAAGTGGCTTTTTAAGGAAAAACAGATTGTTTTTCCACCTGGCCCCCCAGGCAGGCGAGGTGTGCTCCGGTGGTGTCGCAGCCACAGGGCAGATACGGCCCGGGGAGTTGAGGCACCGCTGCTCACAGGGCAGGGGAGGGATGGAGGGATGTGCCGTGGCTGTCCGGGGCTCTGGCTCCCAGCTCGAGGAACAGGCTGAGCCAGAGGCTCTTCCCGAAAAATGCGGAGCCTGAACCAGCATGGCCTGGAGGGATCGGCCAGCAGCTGATAACCAGCTTCTCTTGGGAGTCCTGGTGCAAGGCTGGGGGGGGCTCAGGAAGAATTCATTATGTAACTGTCTTTGCTTTTAGGCAGAGTCTGTATTTTTATTTAAAAGACATGAGAGAAGAAAACCCTCTCGAAAGTCTTTGGGTTTATTGGGTCTGCAAGCACGGTGGGGGCAGGAAAGCTGGGGGCTTCCCTGGCAAGGTCCCAGGCAAGCCCCTGGGAGGTGGGTCCTGTGATGGACAGCAGCAATGCATGCAGGGGAGGTGGATTCTCCAGCTGTGCCAAACCTTTCCTTGCTGGTGGCCCCAGGATGGCCACAAGGCCACTCCCACTGTGCCAGGGTCCCACAGCACTGGAGAGAGGGCTGCAGTGCTGCAGGATGGGCTCAGGTCCACTGCCAGCATCGTCATGAGCCAAACACAATGTTTTGCAAACTGATCTGGCCGTACCTGGTGCAAACTGAATTCCAGCCTCTGGCTGTCATTTCCCAGCAGTTTGTTGGAACCCCCCAGTGCTCCCTCCCCAGGGCGCCTGCTCCCCCAGGGCACCGCTCCCCGGTGATCCCTCACCACCTTCATAGCTTCAGGCTCCAACGGGTCTGCAGGGGGAAACAAGAAGGGTCTGTGCTCCCCAGATGGTGCACAGGGTGTTTGCTCCTCTGTGAGTTCACATGTCCAGATTTAATGCCTGAAGCTGGGTGGTTCCCCCAGGGCTAACACCTGAGCCATGTGTGTCCCCCATGCAGGTCACCTGTGTCCTGTCATCATCTTCCCAGGGTGGGTATCTGCAGGGCCCCTGAGCAAGCACTGGCAAAGGCGTTTTCCAGCCATCCCTCGGGATGCAGCACAGCTGGGATTTTGGAAAGCAGCTGGGTTGGCCTTTCCCTGGCCAGCTCAGATCAGACTGAGTTACGTCCAGCCCTTGGAGCTCTACCCTTTGGCGTTACCCTTCACCCTTCCTGTTTTCCTCTGGTATCACTGGTTTCTTTGGTTTTCCATTTCTTATGGCTATCCTGCAGCTCCCTGGAGCACCAGCAACCCCAGCTCAGTGACAGGCAATACCTCTCTTTGCTCTGCCAGAGCAGGCACTTGGAGATAATGAAGCTTCTCTGGGATACCTCTGTTTGCAGCCACGTCCCAAAGCCAGGACTGAGCTGGTGTCCTTGTCCCACAGCTCAGCTCCCTCTTGCACCCAGAGCTGCCTCTGTGTTTACCTGCTGAAACCAGACCCACTGCCCTGGCTGTCACCCAGGAGGACAAATCCAGGCAAGACAGTTCCCACTGTGGCACGGACCAAGGCCCCAACTTGTGCTTCGGAACTCCCATGGCTGTTTGTGGCTGAACCCCAGTTCCAGGGGCTGCCAGGACAGGAATGGGCCTGTGGTGGCTCTGCTGGCACCAGAACTGCTGGAGGGGCCCATGTGGGGGGCTCTGAATTTTCCCACATGCTGTTGTCACTGCATCTCTGCCTTGCCACCCATTTCCCACATTTCCTCCTTGACTGGGACAGGGCACAGCTGTGGCAGTGGCTGGGAGTGTGGGAACCCCAGTGCCTCTTGCTCTTCCTCTTCTGTTTTTCCTCTTTGCTCTGTCTTGTCACAGTTGAACCCAGTGACCCTGCAGCCCTGCACTTTGTAGGGCAGAGCTTGATGGGAATCTGGTGGTGAGGAGGAGAAGGAGGAGGAAGAAGAGTGCCGTGGCTGTCTCTGGTCAGAGCTCCCTGCTCTGTGCCAGCCCACGCACTGTCTGCTCTGCTGGAGCAGGGCTCAGGAACCACAGGGGGAATGGCTGACCCAGGAACTCCGGGGCTCTGGAGAAGGTCATTCTCTGTGGCTGGGATCTGTGCCTGATCCATGGGCCCTCCACTTCTCTGAGCTCGTTTTGTTGTCTGCTGCATCCAACATTTTCAACCTTTTTTCCTCTGGAAAAAAGTATTTCCTGGGGTTTTGTGGGAGTTTTCCTCCAAGGTTGGAGGGTGCTCTGCACCCTGGCACTGCCAGACCCTGACCAGCCCACACTGCTGGATCCCTGCCAGCCCCTGAGAAATCATTTTGCCATTTCACGAGGGAAAGGAGACATTGATTAACTCCTGTACTTGCCTTTCTGGAAAGGTTATGGCTTAATTGGTCAAACTTGGGAGTCATAAATCATGTGCTGAAGGATCAGCAGAGATAAGAAAATTTTTGCAGAATGTTGCAAAACACATTTTGGTAGGGGGGAAGAAGGGATCTGGGTATGCCCCCCAGCTGTGGGGGCTGATGACTCTTGAGTGCACAGGACCCTTCCAGGGAAACGATTCACCCTCCAGCCACAGGCCGGAAATTCCCCTTTTTGTTATCAGTTAAACTCAGGATTTGGAAAAGATCCTTTTTAATTTTACTTATGGAAAAAGAAAACAACAGGAAAGTCATTGTTTGCTTTATTCAGAAGAATCATAATTCCATCTGCTTTGAAAAATGACTCTCCTTCTTGCTGGAAAGTACTATTTCTCCAAAGTAAAAGTTGTAATGGGGGGGATACAGCAGATCAGCTCTCAACAGAGTGGAAAATTGAGCAAGGGAACTGTCAGGCTTGGCTTGGAATGATGCTGGAGGGAGAAAAGATTTTTGGCTCTGGCAATGAGCTGGGTCCCATCCAGGTGGGCACAGCTTGCACTGGCCACATGGGCACACTCAGCTGTAGGGCACGGGGATGGGGAGCAGGGACATATCATGAAGAGGTAGAAATGTCCTGGCTCGGTGACCTTGGTGCCACTCAGGATGTGGCATTATTGGAGAATGGAACGAACTCTAGGCTGGCACAGGACAGGCTGTGCAGACCTGTCCAGGTTCTCTATGACTACAACTTTTAAACCAAAAGGAATGGGATGGACTCAGTGACCAGGATTTCAGTGGAGCAGGGACAGAATTGTCAGCAGGGAAATCAGTGTTGAGCTGGAGAAGATGGAGTCTAAAAAAAATTGAAGGGAGAAGTAAAGAGCAGACAATTGGCTAGGACCGGGAGTGGTGACAGGCAGAGGTCCTGTGACAGGGCAGGGCCGGCGTCGGTCCCGTTAGTGCCTCAGTAATGACCCAGACAGGAGGAGCGTGGCGCCCGCGGGGGGCAGCTGGGGCCGTAAGGAGCTCAGCGGGGCTTGGCTCCGGGATCTGGCAAAAACAAGGCTGAGGGGGGTATGAGCGATGCTCAGCCAGACTGGGATGGGCGAGTGGCCTTTGCCGAGGCGCAGCATCCCGCGGGGTGCGAGCCATGACCGTGCTGGGCTGGGAGGAGGAGTGTGTTTTTCTGGAACGGCCTCCAAGGCAGAGATCGCTTCTCCTCTGATGTCTCTTGATTAGCTCATGCTGTGGCTGCCCAGGGGGGCGGCCGGCCAGTGCCTGCCCCGCCACTCAGGGTCCCGCCTGCCATCACTCGCTCCCGGATGCCCAAACAGGCAGAGCAGGGACGCGCCTGCGGGGACAGGGTCTCTGGGGACCTCAGGCTGCTTTGGACTGGGATCGGCAAGGTCGCACCCAGACCAAACGGGTCCCAAAGGCTTCAGGACAGCGCGTTCCCAAAACAGAGTGGGGAGGCTGGGCAGGATGACACCACTCTGCTCAACTACTGGGAGGGAGAACAGGAGACTGAGGCACTTAACCTTTACAAAAGGGTCCTTTGAGCAGGACCAAGGTGCTGGCAGCAAGTAGGAGAGCCAGGCTGTGGGGGGCACAGGACTATGGACTATGCTGGGGTGGTAGGAGCAGCTGGAACCTGGGTGAGAACCCCAGCAGCTGGTTCTCAGTAGGACACAACTTCTCACTCTCCTCCATGAGGACCATCCAGGTGTTTCTCTTCAGGTTTATTAATGTTAATGGAGTTAGTCCCGTGTTAATGAGCACACACAAACCCAGGGCCCACTGCTGGGGCTGGGCCAGGGCTGCAGCAGCAGCAGCACAGGGATGGGAAAACCATCGAGTGGAGCAGGGAGCACAGTGAGTGGCAGGAACATCTCACAGGTCTGTACTCCCCTGGGATGTTCCAGGCACAGCTTCTAATGTGGGAACCCTCCCCTCTGCCTGAAACAAGGCTGGCACTGGTAGGGATAAAGGCACTTTATGGGAGGATTGCTACATGTCTGGTAGATTGTGAATGAACCCTGTGAGCTGGTGATGGAATTACTGCTGATCCACGGCAGGGAGAGCACTAAGGACAGAGAACCAAAGATTCTGGGACTGAGGGTGGGGTAAGGAGTTCCAGCATCCCACCTCTGAGCATGAGAAGTCTCATCCAGTCTGTGATCAAGACTTATGCAGCTGGACAGAAACAGCCCCAGCTGGAGGAACTGGTTACTTGGTGTTTGCTTTAGCTGCACTTTCAGTGTGGTGGTTCTCCAGGTAAATGATCTGGTGGGCCTTTTCGGACGGGCAGGGCTGTCTGGGACTCTGGAGGTCCCTGGGCAAAGCCAGGCTTGCTGCTGGGGCTTCTTCCATGGAGTTCTGTGAATCTGAGTCTTCAGAGGAGAAACTGACCTGGCTGGAAATCTGGAAGTACTGGGCAGCTTCTGCCCGTGGCCCCGCTGGTGCACCAGCTGTGCTGGGATCTGAGGCAGCCCCATGGGGAACAGCAGTAGGGCATGGTGGGTCAGCACCTGGGAAGCGTGTCCAGGGAGGCAGGGTGAAGGGACGCCTCCGAGGGGGCTGGCTGCGCTCCTGGGCGAGGTGTCCTGTCACTCCCAGGCTGGCTTTGCTCTTGGGTTTGGGATGGCAGGTGTCAGCAGAGGTGTGGTGGTGAGAGGTGCGGGCACCCTGAGGCCCCAGCCGGCAGTGGGGCTGCAGAGAGCTCTGCTCCACACCCAGCGTGGAGCCAGGAATGGTGCTGGGCTGGGACTGTCCCAGCCCCTGGGGCTGTCCTGGCCCCTCAGTGCTGGTCTCTGGCTGCTCTGCCAAACCCCTGCCTGCCAGCACTGCTGGCTCGGGGCTGGGGGCTGCTCTGCACACCGGGACTTCCATGTGAGGAGCTGCAGACCCTGGGCTGTTGGGGCTGGAGGAGTCTCCCTGCCCATCAGCTTGTGCTCCCCAGGCCTCCTGCAGTTCTGCCAGCATCTCCTCCAGGGTCTGCCGGGTCTCCTGGTACCTGTGCTGTGCCTCTGTCCAGGCTGCCAACCCTTGGCTGCTCTGCATCCTGCGCACCTGAGCCTTCATCTCCTTCAGCTTCTCCAGGGCGAACTCCACCGAGAGCTTCTGGAAGGATCTCTGCAGGCACCGCAGTGCCTGGCCCTCCCCGCACTGCGCCCGGGCCGAGCACTGCCGGCAGTCCAGCCTCAGCCCCGCCACCTACACAAGAGGGGAGAGTGGCTGGTTTCGTGGCCACCAGCAGCACCATGTCCTGCAGGAGAAGATTCCCTTCACCCACCTTGTCGGAGAACCGGACGAGCTCCTGCAGCAGCTCCTGTTCTGCCTGCCGCCGCTCCAGCTGCTTGGAGAAGCTCATCAGCTTTGTCTGGAAAAGGGCTGCAGACACTTGGAAGGCATCTGCCTCGGGGAATGTCGTGTCTCGGACCTCAGCTGCCTCCTGGCACAGGGTCAGGCCATGCTGGTACCGAGCCTGCAGGGACAGGAGGAAGGAACAGCTCCACACTTGGGAATGGTGCTGACCTGGGATATGTGCACAGGGTGATGCACTGCAGGTAGCACTTGACATTGTCATTAGCCCATCCATCACCATAGATGGATGGGAAACACTTCTGGGCAAGCGAGAAGAAACAAAACAATGGGATTCTCCAAATCTCTGCTCTGCCCTGGCCTGGTTCAAAATGCATTAAATGCACCTCCTGTCCCGAGTGGGGTCACCATGCCTCACCCTCCCTGCAGTGCGTGTGACTAAAGGGCCTACACATCCCGGGGAACCAGAAGATCCTCATCACAATGTTATTTGTTGTCTGATGGATACCCAGGCTTTGTAGGAAAAAGGATGGAGTGCAGCACGGGCTAGGGACAGCAGTCCCAGCCCAGCACACATTAAGGAACAGCACAGCCACCCCCTCACTGGAGCAGGACTGCCCAGAGTCCCCACAATGCTGAGCTTGACAACTGCACTGTGACTCAACAGATCGGGGACACCCAGTTCTGCCCAGAAGCCTCTTTCCAAACCCAGGGGATGTCTGTTACAGAAAAGCCCCTCCAGACATACTGTGGCCTGGGTGAGGAACTCCTTGAAGTGCTCAGCAGAGCCCTGGCAGCTGTCGGGACTCCAACCCTCGGTGCCCATCTCCTGCAGCCGAGCCGCTGCCTCCCCATCCAGCCAGGACCCCAGCTGTGAGAGAGAGGAACAGGGATCAGGCGGGACCGGCCACGGCAGCAGCATCCACAGCACCTCCCCTTCCTGCCCCAGCCCAGCATCCCAGCCCATAATGAAAATCAAAGCTCAGGCAATCCTGCCACTCTCCAGGCTTCTATCATCGTCAAAAATAAAGGAAACGTGACCAAAACACTCAACCATGGAACACCACAGAGGGCAACTCCAACTTGTGGTGCCCCACGGACACCCAGCTCACCTTGCCAAACTCAGTCTCGAGCTCCCGGACCTTGCGGAGGAACTCCAGGTGCTCCAGGCAGCTGTTGGACTGGGACACGAGGTTGTGAAGTTCTTCCTCCAGCTGACTATACAGCCCCTCAGCCAACTCCATACCGGTCCTGGGGGTTGAAAGGAGAGGGGCCATCACTGCCAGGCGCTGCCAGGTGAGCTCACAGATGCACAAGGTGGAGGGGAGCAGGTCTCTTGCTCAGCTCCTGACCTCAGCCTTGCAGGCACCTGGACATCTTCCCAACCCATGGAGCAAACGGATGGCAGGGACCACGGGATGGGAAAGCCCCGTCTATCGGTGCAGCCCAGCCGCACTGAGAGAAGGGAGCAGCAGGGAGCAGTGGATCAGTGCTGCCTGAATGCATGGACTATGGAGCAGCGTGGCATGGCTGGACCAGCGCGGTATCACCAGATGGGTGCAGCATTCCTGGCCGACAGCGACATCACCGGGTGAGTATGGAACGGCCCAATTACAGCTTGGCTGCGTGAGTAACAGCATGGCCAGACTACGGCATCACTGGATGAGTATGGCGCGTCCAGGTGGGGGTGACATTACTGGATGACTACAGCATGGCCAGAGGAGCCATGCACGGCCAGTTTGTGACATCACTGGATGAGTGTGGCATGGCCAGACAAGTGCACATCACTGGACGATCACGGGATGGCCAGAGGAGCACAGCACAGCTGGCCGGGTGCGGCACGGCCGGGACTTGGCCCCATCTAGTGGCTTTTCCCGAGCCCAGCCCAAGGCACTGCGGCCGGCATCGCCGAGCAGTGACAGATCTGGCCTGGCCTGGGGCAGGAGACCCTCTCAGGGATCTGGCACCAGTGAGGATGAGGGGACTCCTGCAATGGGCTGTCCCAGACCTGTGGTCCATGCTTCCAGAGTAGGACGGAGCATGGCAATAGCCTGGGCTCATGGGGAGCAGGCTGTCCATGGGGAGGTGGCCCTGCCAGCCAGCAGGAGCGGGGGTCCCTGGCACTGGCACCCCCCAACCAGCAGAACTGTCCTGTCCTACCTGATGTGGTCGGAGGCGCAGAGGCGGGCGGCCTCCCTGCGCAGCCTGGCCAGCAGGAACCCGCCCTCGCGCTGCACCCGCACCAGCTGAGGGTCACCCAGCACCTTCTGCATCAGCTCCTGGTGCCTCCTGATGCCCGTGGCTGCATCCTGTGGAGGAAGGGAGGGTCAGACAAGTGTCTTACCTGGGGTCTTATTTGGGGTCTCAGCCAGCACAGGACGGTACCTGGGGCTGCTCCCCATGCAGTAGCAGAGGGGACAGGGAACAGCCTCATGGCCAGGAGCAGCCAGTCTGGGAATGGTTATGCCAAGTTTTGGGGAACTGGAGGGAAATGTTGCTGTGGCTGCACTGCAGATGGGCACGTTGGGAATGTCCCCAACCTGTGGTGCTGCCACCCTGTTACCTGTGTCCCAGCCAGTGCTGGGGTGTTCCGCAGCTCCTGGATGCAGCGCTGCAGCAGCTCCGATGCCCGCCTGAGGCTGGCTGCGAAGGGCTGCAGCTTCTGTGGGGGACACACATGGTGGGTCAGTGGGGGCAGCCTGCCCATGAGGAGGAGGAGAAGGAGGAGGGGGAGAAGTGCCAGGACAGAGCAGGAAATACTGTGAGGCACTGGGTTAAAGCTGATGAGGAAGGGAGTGAGGAGGTGGATGGGCAGCTGCAGGGAGGAGCAGGTAGGAAGGAGCTTGACCCTCCTGTGCTCAGAGCTCTCCTTTTCATTCCCCTCTCCCAGCCCTTCCTGTTGCTTTTCCAGGGATGTGTGCGGGACACGTAAGACGCAGTGGGGACAGCGAGACACAGGGAGGTGAGGCAATGGCTCATGGTGTGGTAACAGACACCTGGAAGAATTGAACCCACTCGCCGTGGCAGTAGGGGAAGGCACCGTCCAGCTCTGGGGGCAGCTGGGAGCTGTCGACGTGGCGGCCCAGAGCCTTCAGTGATGTCAGGATCTCCACCTGCAGGGCACAGGGCTTGTAAGGCTGCCTGGAGCAGGGAATAACCCCCTTTTGCACCAGCTCAGGGGACAGGGACAGGCTCACCTGCACCCCGGACAGCTTCTCACGGTGGGAGACCAGCTCCTTCTCAGCCAGGAGCAGCATGCTGTGAATGCAGCCTGGAGAGACACTCTGTGGGAGACAGGGGAGAATCACCAGGCAAACCCCACACGCAGCCCTCAGGTCACCCATGGCAGTGCAGGGCTTTCCTGGGTCAGCTGAGGCTGGTGAGCTCATTGCAAAGGAAAAGGCTCCCACTCTCACTGGTGTGGGAGATGGAAACATGTCCCTCAGGCCATGACCTTGTCCCAGCCACCAGCTCCCTGGCAAAGGACCATGGGAAGAGCCTCATGAGTGAATCCCTTCCCTGACACCAGTGGCACTTCTCCATGTGAGGAGCATCAGGGCCAACGTGCGTTTTATTGGGCATACAAAGACAAAAGGTGCTCTGGCAGGGGGGACCCCATAGCCCCTGGACAGCACAGGGCACTCCTGTGGCACTACCTGGGCACTAGCACAAGGACTCTGCCACGACAGTGGATTGTCACTGCAGAGCCCATTTCCTGGTGAATTCTCATATCAGGATGCTGGAGGGCTCTTGGTGACGCCTGCTGGGTGATGGCAGGGCTCAGAAGGGACCTTTGGAGATCGCATGGAGAGCGGGCACAGGGGAGGCTCTGAGGGACCCCCAAAGGGTGGCAGCACTCCCTCCCAGACAGGGACAGCCCTGGCATGTCTATGGCACAGGCACACAGAGCCTGGCATACCTGGACGGAGCGCAGGGCTGAGAACAGGACGGGAGCGGGCGGCTGCTTCCTGGCATCCACCACAACTGTCAGCCCAACATCCTTCGCTTCTCGCCTCTCACCATTCTTCACTTCTTGCCTAGCGAGGGGAAACACAGCAGGAGTGGGGGTCCTTCCCTGGGGCAGGACCCTCTCAAAGCCCCCTCCCACATTCTGCACCCCCAGGCAGGCAGGAACACACAGCCACAGGCAGTGGCCTCATCCCTGTGGGATGTCCCTGCCAAGGGCTCAGAGCATGTGCCTCTGGCAGGGGCGTGGTCCAGGGACCTCGGGGATGTGCCCAAACCAGAGTGTGTGGGATGCTGGGCATCCATCCCAACTTAGCCTGGGAGCCCTGAGCCAGGCAGCAGCTGGGGGTCACTGGCAGGTCCTGCTGGCTCTTACCTGGGGAGGGAGCAGAGGCAGAGGATGAGCTTTGCCAGCTCAGCAGCTGAGCACCACGCAGCCCGCCAGGCACTGCCACTGGTGGTCACCAGGAGGAGGGCCCTGCCCAGCCTGTCCGAGCTCCCTGTGGACAAAGGGTGAGTGACCCCTCTGGCAGCCACCTGCCAGACCTGAGCACCCCACAATGGGCTGGGGTAACCATCAGTGCTGCCTCAGCTCAGCCTGCCATGGTGCAGCCCCTCTGGCCCTTCTGGAGGGGGAGAGCCAGCCCAGGGGGGCTCTTGGCATGAATGTCTGGAATTCCAGAGCTGCTGGGGACGTTTTTCCTGAGAAAAAGATGAGTTTTGTTACTGCTTTTTGGTTCTTGGGAAAAAGAAGGAGCCAAATGTTTAGTGTTTGGCAGCTAAAGCTGAACAGCTTCACTGAAGAGGAATGGTGTGGGAGGGCTTGGGGCGGCTGGGACTGGGGCAGCTGCTCTGCACAGGCTGCTTGCATTTATGTTTTTAATGTTTTTGCCCAGCTGAAAAAAAATTTTCCGCTTGGAGTATTTCTGGCCTCCAGCAAAGCCCTGAAACCTTCCTCCAAAACACCCTCTCCAGCAGCCTGTGTTTCCATCCAGAGGCCTCTCCCGCCCATTCCTCAGGCTGCAGTGCCAGCAGTACCTGGCAGGCAGATGATGCCTGAGTGCAGCAGCCCAGCGTGCAGGTCCTGCCAGGCTGGAGGCTCCCGACCAGCAGTGCCAGTGCTGGGCACAGAGGGACCATTCTTGCAGCTGGAATTTTCCAGACACCGTTCCTCCACGGGAGCAGCAGTGGCTGCATTTGTACCTGTGCACAAGGATAGAGGAGAGGGAAGCTGGTGACACTCAACGAAGCAGAGGAATAGCAAAGCCCCAGCAGTGCCTGGTCAGGTGCCGCAGCCCCACAGGATGGTACCTTTCCCTGCTGCCCTGGCTCTGCCCATCCTGGGCGAGTAGATGGCCGACATCTTCTTCCAGGCCCCCTCGTGCTGGCTGCTGACTCTTTCATCCTCGGGGGCTGCCCCGAGCCGTGTGCCCTTCAGGAAGGAGAACTTGTGGCTGGAACCTGGGGGGAGCCGGGGGCTGCCCCGCTGCACCAACCCNGCCAGCCCCCTTCCTGTGCTGTGCGGGGGTCTCACGGGGGGTGGCAGGGGGCAGCTCGGAGCCAGGGCTGTCGGGCTCCTCCAGGATGGCTGCCATCAGCCCAGAGCCGAAGCTCACCGGGTTCTGCAGCGCGGCCATGTAGGAGTCACGTTGGCGGCACTTTGGGCCATGTGGCCCTGGCTCCTGGCTCAGCTTCCTCCCCAGGCACGGGCTGCAGGGACTCTCCTCTGAGCTCAGTGCTCCCCCACAGGGCCAGGTGTCTGCTCCTGATCCCCCATTCACCCAGGGGAGCATCTCCTCAGCCCCAGCCCTTATTCTCCCTGGAGGGCAGGTGGGCAACAGGGATCTGGTCAGGACGTCCAAGTCCTCCTGGGATTGCTCCAGCAGGTCCACATACTCCCCCTCCAGGTTCTGGCTGATGATTTCACTGAGGCTGGGCACAGCCAGCGTGGCTGGCTTCTTTTGCAGACCTGCCTGCTCCACCTTGATCAGACCTGGGTATCGTCCCTGGCTTGACTTCCGAGAGGCTGCCTTGCAGCCTGGGATGGTGCCCACAATGTTGCTGTAGGGCGTGGGGACATTCGCTGTGCCATGGGGCACAGGTGTGCCAGGTGCAGTCTCAGAAGCAGGTTCATGCTGGGCACCAGTGGGCACACTGTCAGCTCCAGCCCTGGGCTGGTCGGTGAACTCAGGCGTGGCAATCCGGCTCCATGGCAGTGGGGTGACGCCGTTCTCAGTGGCCACCAGGCAGGTGTGCAGGGGAGCTCCGGCCCAGCTGCTGTTCACCTCCTCCAGCCATGCGTTGGTGAAGAGCAGAGCGTGGGTGGCCTCAGGGACAGGTGTCTCCTCCACAGAGCTCAGGTCCAAGGAGAGGTGCTTGATGGTGACTCGTGCTGTGTGCTCCTCACAGGGCTCTGCTTGCAGGTAGAAGTCCCCGGGACGCAGCAGGAGGGGGTTGAGCGGTGCGAGGTGCACAACCACCTTCTCGTGCAGACATAAGGGCCAGCCTTCATGGAGAAAGATGCGGTTAAAGTAGGGAGCCTGGGAGGGAGGAAGAACACAGTGCATGAGAGAGCCCTGCCAGCTCTGTGCCTCCCAGCCACCCCCACACGCTCTTGCTGCCCAGCCCTGTGCTTCCCATGATGAGGATGAAAGAGCTTGGTGATCCAATGCACGTCCCTGAGCCAAGCCCCTGCAGCACAGCCCTGCAAGCCCACCCTGAGCCATGGCTACTCCCACAGTGCAGAGTCTACCCATGTGTTACAGAGGGAAAACCCCTGCTTAAGCCTCTCTAGGATCAAGGCAAGATGACCCCAGAGTTCCCCCTGTCCTTACTGCAGGGACCACATATGCTGGACAAATCCCAGGGAGCTGGGTGTGCCATGGTCCGCTCTGCAGGGAGCGGATGGGACAAGGAGTGGACATGCAGGGAGGGAACCCCCAGGACAGCGTGCTCATGAGGGCAGGACTCCTTAGGGCAAACTCCCGTGTCTGGGAGAGGCTCATGGGGGGCACCGTTGTGGGGCACGGGGGCTTACACAGGCCGCCTGCCGCAGGCGCTCAAAGAGCCGCTTGGCGGGGATGAGGAACTGGAGCAGGCAGCAGAGCCCATCCCCCTGGTAGCTGGTCTCCAGCAGCCGGAACACCTGGCCCAGGACGGTGGGAGCCGTGGCTTCGAAGGGCGGGTAGAGGGCCTGGAGAGCACTTTGCACCGCCGCATCCAGTGACCCGGCATCCTGCGGGAGAGAGGCAAGTGTCGCTGGTGGGAGAGTGGCCCCGCAGCGGGGACACTGTTCCGCCTGTCCCGGTGTCTCTGCCCACCATCCCACGCTGCACTGTGCCACTGTCGGGGCCCTGGGACGCCCACAGCGGCAATGCTGCTGAGCTCAGGGGCTCCAAACCCTCCTGGGCTGGAAACGGGGGGAGCCGGGAGTGGAGCACAGCAAGCACGGCGCAGGCGGGCGGGTCCGGTTCCCAGCGCCGGGCTGTGGTTAAGGAGCCTGGGATAAGCCCCGAGGCAGCAGCCGCCTTGCTCGGCCGCCAGCCATGTGGAGGCGGAGGAGCCGCAGCAGCCGAGGGGTTAAGTGGAGTCAGACCAGACAGATCGTGGGGCTGTGCCGGGCTCCGCAGCTCGCTGCAGGAATGCAGCAGATGGGAGGAAGGACAAACATCTGAAGATGGATAGGGTGTTTTGGTCCAGACTCAGTGCTGAACTCGCCAAACTCAAAATTATTCCTCTATTTTCTGGGAAGCGTTCTGCTGCGTTGCATCCCCCCGCACTGCCCCAGGGCGGGATGAGGACACTGGGTCTGTGCCACCTGTGGACCAACAGTTCCCAGTTCATTCTCTCAGTGCTGCAGGAGCTGGCGGCTGTGTGGCACGGCTGGCACATGGAGAGAAGCCATCCCACGGCTCCGTGATGCCCGGGCTGCGCTCCAGGCAGCACGGGGATGAGTCTGGCACACTTGTCAAGGGGACCCCATTGGTGAGTGGGGAAGAGGAGCATCCTCCAAGCAGCTGGGTCCTGGTCCCGTAAGAGCATCCAGGAAGTCTGGTGGGATTAGCTCAAGGTGAGCATTACTTTGAGGCAGCTAATCCCTGGTCCAGGAGCCCATAGAGACAAAGGGGCCACGGTTAATTCCGCTTAATTAGTTTTAATGCGCTTTAGCTAAAGCACTTTGCAGTCATGCTCTGGTTAATTCTTCATGACTTTTTTTCCATGTCTCGGCAGAGGAATCTCCTGCCCCTGCACCTGACAGGAGAAGCCAGAGAGCTGGGCAGAAGAGGAGGCAAGCCAGTCCCTTCTCAGGGCCCTGATCTGCCACTGCGTTTCCTGTTCAGGCCTTCTGCCCTTGGACCTTTCTCCTCAAGCTTTGTTTTATTGTGTACAGTTCCTAGAATGGACTGGAGACCTTACTCTGGAAAATCCCTGATGAAGGGCAAAGCCCAGCACCCCATTCCATGTTGCTCCAGTGGGGCCCTGGTGCAGCCACCTGGTCCCCAGTGCTGAATCCAGCCAGGTGCCCACCACCTCCATGCCCAGCACCACCTAGCTGGACTTCCCCCCCGTCCCAACACCGAGGTGAGGAGCCACAACAGCACAGGAGGGTCCATCCAGCTCTGAATGCTGCCATGAGAGATGAGCCAGAACTGCCTGCCTTGCCTCCAACAGCCTTTTAAATCCTCCCAGGGATGGTGACTCCACCATTGCCTGGGCAGCCTGTGCCAGTGCTTGACAACTCACTCAGTGAAGAAATTTTTCTCTAGTATCCAGTCTAACCCTCCCCTGGCACCACTTGAGGCTGTTTCCTGTTGTCCTACCACCCAGGACTTCATCCAGTGGCAGGGACCACGTGAGCCAGTGTCAGGAGAGAACCAGGGACTGATGGAGGCACCAGACACAGCCTGAGTTGTGCTGGGGAATATTTTGGCCTGGAATGACTGACTAAAAATGTTTTCATGGAGTGTCACAAAGCACTTCATCACTGGGGGAGGCTTTTGGGGTAACCATGGTGCAGCAGCTCTGAGTTCGTAGGCGAAGCCGCATCCGGGCGGGCCAGGAGCCCATAGGAATCCAAAAGCAGCCCCTCCACCCGCTGGGAGGGAGCTGGAACAAAGGCATTAGGGAGCATAAGGAGATTTACATTTGCAAAGCTATTTCCATTTTAATAAGCCAAAGTGCTGTTAAATAGAGATTGATATTTCTCCCCAAATACCCATATTTTTAAACTGGTTTACATCAACAAGACGGGCTGGGCTTTGGGGTTTTGGTGCGGTAAAGTTGTTTAACCCATGCCCAAAGCCACAGGGTGACTCAGCTCCAGCTCCTTTCTCCCCCATGCTCAGGAAGGAGCGAGGTTTGAGCCTGGGACCAGTCCTGAATACCAATTCCTCAGCCTCTCCGCAGCCCTTGCTGTCACCAGCTTTGGCAGGGCACGGTGCAAGCGCTCAGCCTGGCCCCGAGCGGAGGCCGCGCTCAGCTCAGAGCCCGGGGCAACGGCACGTGCCGGCGGCGGCGACGAACGATCCAATCGGTCTGCGAGCATCCCCTGCGCTGGCACAGCTCGCACAGCAGCTGCACGCCATCCCCCTGACAAACTTTGCAGGGAAGTTTAAGCATCGCACGATGCAGCCCCGCACACACCTGCCCAAGGGGCCGCGGCCCCGTCCTCCTCCACCCCCGATCCCCAACCTTGCACACCCAACCTCCACCTTCACATCTGTCTCTGCCTTCCCACCCACCTCTGCCCTGACACCCACCTCCACACCCACCCCTGCCCTTGCACCTCCTTCCACCTTCGCTCCCGACCTCCCTCTGCTGTCGCTCCCGCTGCCCACCCCGT
>VXBC01004672.1:142317-154584 GCA_013399945.1 Ploceus nigricollis | reverse complement strand
CACCTCAACTAAACCGTGGCACCAAGTGCCATTTAAACACATCCAGGGATGGCGACTCCACCACCTCCCCGGGCAGGCCATTCCAGAGTTTTATCACTCTTTCCATGAAAACCTTTTCCTGATATCCAACCTATATTTCCCTTGATGCAGCTTGAGACTGTGTCCTCTGGTTCTGTCAGTTGCTGCCTGGAGAAAGAGACCAACCCTCACCTGGCTACAACCACCTTTCAGGGAGTTGTAAAGAGTGATAAGGTCACCCCTGAGCCTCCTTTGCTCTAGGCCTAACAACCCCAACGAAGAGGAAGTCTGTTTAAGACTTGACATAGCATTTTGCATTGCAAAAAGACACATCAGCACTCTTGAGACTGTAAATAACAACTGGAAAGGGCCAGGAGAAAAACTCAGAACTCAACAGTATACTTTAAATAAATATATAGAATAGTCAGACAGAGTTTAAGATGCAATTTTTGCATGAATACAGCTATCAGTCTCTGAAACTTCACATTAAATCTTGTCCCAAGGCACAAAGTGAAACAGAAAAAAAGGAATAGGCATATAAATGCACAGCAATGATATCATTAAGTAGCACTTTGCTTATCACATATAAATACTATTTATGAAAATCCTATACACATTTACTATTGCTCTATTTGTAGGTTTGCTTGATTTGGGTTTTTGTTAGTGTGTGTGTGTGTGTTTTTTGTTGTTTATTTTATTTTGTTTGATTGGTTGGTTGGTTTTTGTTTGTTTGTTTATTTGTTTTTGCTGGGTTTTTGTTTGTTTGTTTTTGTGGGGTTTTGTGTGCTTGTTGTTTTTTATTTGTTTTTTTCCTGGTTAGTTGGTGGGGAAGTGTATGGGGGTTTTCTCTGTTTTGATCATGTTATTTTTTCTACAGGGAAACCAATCAGTTACATCAAAACCTTCAAAGCCAGAATACAGTCTTGATGTAGTAATGAGAATTGAAGAATTAATGTATTTCACCTATATGTAGAAAACAGAAAACAAGTTTATCCCAGGTTTTAGGGACAGGATTATTCTTTGTATCCTAAGATGCTTAGGATACATGGAAAGAGTAGATAATGATAATTAAAATTATCATGACAGATAATTTTAAAGTTACCTGGCAAAATCTGCTTATCTAATGCAAGAAAAGTTGCTTCTCTGCAACTATGTGCCAGAATTATACAGAATGGTCAATCTTAATGTTGGAGAGGATCTTGGGAAGTGTGTTCATCTTGTCAAACAGGGACATCTAGACCCTCTTGCCCAAGACCATGTGTAGGTAGTTTTTTATTATGGCTGAAAGTGGAGACTCTGCAACTCTCTCAGCAACTTCTAGTTCAGACACCCTCACAACAAACAAGAGTTTCCTGGTCAGAATCTTGTGTCCCTGTGTGTTCCCATTATCTCTTGTCCTTGTCCTGTCCTGTCCCTGGGCACCACTGCAAAGAGCCTGGATTTTTCTCTTCACATACCCCTTCCCAGGTATTTACAAACCTTAACAACATACCCCTGAGGCTTCTGTTCCCTAGATTAAATAGTAGAGCTCTTTCAATCTTTCCTCATAGGAGAGATCCTACAGCCCCTTAATCATCCTTGTGGTTTTTCATTTATCTTTCTTAGGTATGTCCAATAGGAAGAGCCCAGACCTGTGGACACAGCACTCCAGGTGAGGAATAAAGGGAAAGTACCAGAACTCCCTCAGACCTGTTGAAAATACTTCTACTGTAGCTGAGGATGAAATTTTTATTTTTTGTGACAAGGGCACATGGCCAGTTCATGTTCAACCTGATATGATCCAGAATCTCAGATATCTTTCTTTGCAGCTGCTTTTCACTTGGCCAGCCTGCAGCATACAGTGGTACATAGGGCTGGTCCTCCCCACTTCCATTTGCTGAACTTCGTGGGATCCCTTTTCATGTCAGTCACTTTCTCCAGCCTGTGAATGTCTCTCTGAATGGCAGGGGTACAGCACTTGGGTCTATTACCCATCTACTCCTCCCAGTTTGGTGTTGCCTGCAGACTTGCTGGGTGTACACCCTACCCTATCATCCAGGTTGCTAGTAGATATATTTAACAAGGCTGGATTCTATTTGTCAACTAAGGTACACACTGCTAGTCACTGCCCTCCAACAAGACTCTTTGCCAGTGATCACCACCCTTCAGGCCTGGTCATTTATCAGTTTTCTGTCATTTATCCATCCTATACATCAACAATTTCTCTATGATGATCCTAGGGAGACAGTTTCACAAACCTCAACGAAGTCCAAGCAGACAGTAACAGACAGAAAGTTACTGCAATAAACAGTTACTTCCGCACAGGAGTTTATCAAGTAGATCAAGCATGGCTTCTCCTCAGTGACTGCTTCTGAACTCCTATATGTTTTTAAAAGTGGTTTTAAGAATTAGCTACTCTCTCAGCTTCACAGTGAGGTTGACTAGTCTCTTGTTCGTTGGGTCTTCTATCTTAACCTTCTTGAGCTCACATTTTGTTCCCTCCAGTCTTTGAGCATTTTACCAGTCACTATGATCAATCAAAGACTCTCAAGAGGGGCCTTGCAATGTCATGTTCCAGATCTCACAGGATCTGTGGGAGAATTCTGTCATGGCCTGTAGGTTTAGTATGTCCACCTTGGTTGTCTTCCCTGACCTAATCCTCTTCCTGCCTCAATTTTTCCACCTGAGTAGCTCACCGACCTATCACCTGGTATCACCACGTAACTATGTCTGGTTTGGTGGCATTTTTTTTGTTTTTCATTTTGTTGAGGCTTTTTTGAATGGAGGAAGGTTGGCATAGAAAAATTTCAGCTTTTTGAACAGTTTAATGTCTCTATAGAAACACAGAAACATTAATCTTTGTGTGAAGTGAATTTGGGAAACATGGAACAAAGGTACCCATCATACAATCCATATTACTGAGCCCAGTTCCATGAACAACTGAGTAACATTCATTAGTCCCATACAAATACACAGTGTGTAGTTCTGGTTAGTGACGATAGATGATAGAAAAGAATATGTCTATTATAGATATCTATATTTCTATATATATCTACATATATCTATACCTACACCTGTAACTCTACCTATATTTATATCATCTATATCTATATCTATTTATACCTGCGTCTATATCAACTATATCAATTATAGAGACCCTAGGGGGCATTTCCCTGGTTTAGGGAGACACAAGAAGCTTCCCTCAAAAAGCTGTTTGACCCCATTTGCTCCTTTCCCTGTTCCTACATCTGTTCCTATGTCCCTGAGCCACCCCCTCCCTACTCCCTGATTGGTCCTCATCTTTGTACTGCCCGTAGACCAGGTTCATTCCCCCCACCGCTCTGGGCGGGAAGAGAGAGCAGAGACATGTGTGTGCTGGGGGAACTCTGAACATCTCACTGTGCGGCAAAATTAAACATCTGTGGATATTATGCAAAGGTCCTTTCTTCTTCTTTACTCTGGACTTTACTAGCAGCAGTTCAGGCTGCAACAATCAATCTCTATCTCTACCCATCTATCTGTCTGTCTGCCTAGGTAATTTGCATTGGAAGTAGTTGCAAGGATTTAGAAAAAAATATTGCATTTGAAACTGATCTTAATAAATTTCCAAAACTCTTTGAAATCACTAATATGAAACAGCAAAAACAAGTGA
Organism: Ploceus nigricollis; assembly: GCA_013399945.1. Classification (NCBI taxonomy): domain Eukaryota; kingdom Metazoa; phylum Chordata; class Aves; order Passeriformes; family Ploceidae; genus Ploceus; species Ploceus nigricollis. Next base: position 150,935 of record VXBC01004672.1, on the reverse strand, counting down.
AAAATGCTACACACATAAATGAAAAATCAAATGCAGAAGGTAAAACTTTAACATTTTTCTGGAAAATGCACTGTAGATGTTGGAGGATGCAGAGTCCAGAATACTGGACCACTAACGTGATCATGCTGTCAAAATTCTGGACCATAATATGGGGAGATCTTTGTAAGCTGAAGGATTTTTATTTGGTGCAACATCTGACAGGAAGTCAAATGTCAAAGACCATGATTTATGTTAACACAACCCTTTTGCTACTTTTTTATGTTTCCTCAGGGAGTGAAAGGATAAAGTCTGAAAAAAAAAGCTGAATTATTACAGCTATTGAATATTGAGCAGCTGGAGAAACAGCTATAGAAGAAAAGGAGAAAAAAAAAAAGAAAGAAAAGGTAGAGGTAATGCTTAGGCAAGCTCCCAATTCACCCAGCGTTGTACAGATTCCAATTCATGTGGCTGATTTGCGAAAACATTATGGCCATAAATCAGGTGATATTGAAATCCAGCAAGTGGAATCCTCCAGACATAATGCAGGACATAATAATGGTCCTGCAGTCCAATGCAGACATAATAATGGCCCAAAAATTTGGATTTCAGTAGGTTCTTGTCAACAATAAACATTCTAGTAGAAAGAGGAGAACAGCAAACAGTATTAACATGTCAGGATGCAAAGAAGCTGGGTGTATGACTCAGATGGCAAAGAGTTAAAATCACTGGAGTAAACAGAGCATTATCTGTGAAGCTGCCATGGTTAATTTATGGTTCCTAGGCTGGAAGCAGATGTCAGCTACTAGCCTCGCAATTAAGGATCACAACGAAAATATTTTGGGTTTCGACAATCTGAACTCTTGAACCTGGTGGATGGCAGTGTGTGATCCTTTTGTTTGAATGTTAACCCAAACCCTAAAAGAAATCCAGATACTGCAGTGTTCTCACTCTCCTCAGCGCCTGCCAACCCTCTTTCAAGAATTGTTTGCGTAGTAAAGAGTTGGATTTTTGCTGTAGTTCAAGTTGGAATTTCTGTCAATTTAACTCCACTGACAGCAGCGATACCCAATAATGCAAAACTAACAGCCACAGTACAAGCATACGTGTGCATGAGTATTGATGGCGTAGTGAAAGATTATGAGAGAAGAGTTGTTATCATTCACTCACACCCTTCTTCCAGGTGAAAGAGTTGAAGATCAGTGAATATGAACTTAAATACTATTTTTTAAGATGTTTATGAGGAAACACTTCCCTTGCATTATTTAATTTACACAAGCTTCCCTTTTCAACAAACATCCCTAGATTTATTTCTAATTTTAAGTATTATTTCCTTGTAACACAATGAGCAAGTTCCAACTTCAAATCCACTTAGAGAAGCAAGCATATACTTCATTTTTTTTTTATGCTGACAGTTAAAAAGAGAACAGAGAAACCCAAAAAACAAAATCCAAACAAACCAAAACTGTCACTGTGAACAAATAATCATATCAAGATTCATGGAAGAAGATGGCAGTTTTTTCTCTTCTTTGTAAAAATGCTTTCACGCGTGAAATTGTAAAGGAGAATATCATTCAGTCAAAGAATGAAAGGTGTAGGGTTTTTAGCTTTTTGAGGTAGGGTGGTAGTCAGCTAAGCTAAAATGACTGTTAATGAGTAGAAACAATCTTAGAACAGAGATTTCAAATAGTTTATTATTATTGAATATTTTTTTAGCCTAAATCAAAATTAATGTCTTGTTACAAAAAAAAGGTTGCTTAAAGCTCCTGGCGCTCTTACTTCTACCCACAGTCTACATTAATACTTAGCACTTGGAGACATATACAGAAGAAAAAAAAACAGGAAAAAAGTATTCCTGTCATATTTCATGAGCAAAATTTACCACCATCTATGTACAAAGATGTTCATTTTTGAAGGACTGAAAAAAGAGAAGACAACAGCTTGGAAAAAACCTTATGTTTGTGTTTCTTGTTTTGTTTCTATTCTTAAGAAATTACAGACTACATCATTAAAAGGTGAAAGAATGAAAGAGTTTTTGCTTCATGCCTTGAAGTAAGTAGACTTTTTGTTACACAACACCTGAATAGTGCTTCTAAAAAATACAAGCATTGTTGGGTGAATAATGGTAGGTTGGTCAACATCAACAGCTTAGTTTACACCTAGTCATGTAAGGCATGAATCCTGTTCTGTCATCCTGCATGATTTGGCATAGTACAGTAATGTATGTGAATTTTATCATTAATAATTTTTTTCATTGCTAGACAGATTGTCTATTTGACAATAGACATTGTCAATGTCTGTTTCATTGATTGACATTGTATTTCAGAACAGTCTTTTCTACATCCACATTTCCAGTTTTTCCCTTCTCTTTTCCTTTTAGTATGCAAGATTGAGGATGAATTTTCAAAAAGAATTTGCTTAAGAGCCCCCCCAAAACACCCAAATCCAAAAGTGTATGAATAATTTCTAGATTATAACAATTTTGTTAAATAATCATACCTCAAGTTTAAAGAAATGTCATGTCAGCTGCCTTTTCTAGACCATTTTTTATTTTACTTTTCTTTAAGTTATAAAAATTTCTCCCAACTTAATAAATTTTGTATTTTCACAGGTTTTATTCTATTTTGCTAGGGGATTGAGAAAAATAAAAATTGAAAGCATCATATTTTTAAATACATCCCAAATATTGTAGAAACCTGTAATTGTAACTCAGTGATTTGATTACATTCAGTTTATTCAATTATTTTAGCATACTGTTATACTCCCACTCCAGCACACCAATAAGCAGCAAAACATTAGAGCAGGCAAGCCATGCCACTCACAGTTAATGGCCCTCCAGCAATACAATTATATTTATGACATTTTGCCTAGCTGGGGCTTCTATTACACACTTATCTGAATGCAAAATTTCTCGTTAGGTCATAACTTGCCACACACTATAGTTTCAGAATATGAATAATTTTCTTATTTACATTCTTTTAATCATTGCTTAAAGACCCATTCAAGTCAGAAGAAAAGTTCTCAAGCTTCACTGGGTTGTGCATGTGCTTCTCATACATGGGATGCCACTACAAGAGGTAGGGGACACACCAGGGATGCAGAGGAGAAGGGATTTTTTGATTGTATATGGCTTATTAAGGGATAATTTGTGAATGAGACAGAGGTGGGGAGGAGAAGAATCTAGACCATTTAGGGAGAAACAGGTACAGAAAAATAGATGGATAAAGAGATAAAAGAGATTAGTTTAAAAGAAATATATCGAGATCCAGGGACAGCTAGAATGTCTGCATCCATGTCACGATTTATTTGTTATTGAGGCTATTCTTTGTCTCCCAGAAACTTGTTTTGCCACATCTAATGCCACATAACTAAGCATGTATTAAAACGTAACATTTTTGTAATTTTTAGTTTCATTCTCTGATTTCCTCTTGCATGTTAATTCTTGAATTTCCTTTGAAAATTTGATCCTCATTTTTCATAAGTCTGAATATTTGGTTATGATGTGTTGTCATAAAATGACATAAAAAGGGTTAAAATACTAGTCACATAAACAGCTTTCATTGCTGAGTTAGAATACCTCTGGGTCTTGAAAACTTCAGTGCAGTGTGTGATCATTAAATCTGCAGCTGTCATAAGAAATGTATTTATTTAACAATTCAATTAAAAAGCAGTTCTAATGATCAGGATAGTTTATAAAGAATGGGAAAGTCAAGAAGACATAGATATAAGCTTTTTTTAGGAGATCTAAAAATTACTATGCTCCAGGCCAAATATGTTTCAAATAATTTTTTCTTTATGTTATGTTTTTCTTTGTGTATATGAACTCTAAAATGGTGCTAGTTCACCTGGGTCATTCAGAAAACACTTGCATTTCCATTACTGTTGCTCAATAGTCATAGCTGCATGCTAATTCCTCATTTTCCTTGAACAGAATAGTGAAAGACAAATATGAGAGGTATGGACAATACTGCTTGAGGTGTACTGAAGTCATGATATTACATTAAAAATTATTAATTTTATCCTATTATGTACTTAAACCGCAAAGCGTGGTTATTGTATTATCTACCTTATGTCTCAGATTAAATTAAACAAGATATACAGTCTTGGTAAATGTCCTAGAAAACTGACATAAAACTGATTGTTACCGGAGAGCAAGTCTAAATCATTCAACAGCAGACAGTGAAGGAATGTCAAGTAGGTCCTTCAGACCATTGTCTCCTATCTGAAAAATGTCCTGTAACACCTAATAGTTTCATAACAATTTTTATGGCTGAACATATTGCATGCTAATAAAATTTACAAGTGCCACTGAGAACAGATGAACATAGATGCAGAAGCAGATTGAGGTGGAAGTCAAACTTGGCTCAATAAGTGAAGACAGAGAAAGTGCTCTGAAAACTCCCCTTATAAGTAGATTTTAAGGTGGGTTTTTTTAAGAAGAAATGCTAACATGCACAAAGATGGAAAGGTTTCTAACTAGAAAAGTATCTATACTGTAGATCTAATTATGGGTCTTCTTGTGAAGCAGAAACTCAGCAGAGATGCCATAAAGTTGCAAAATAGCTGGAGTTGGGACAAAGCCAAGGTGTACCTGACAAGCAGCAGTGTCCTGAGCGCATTAAGTCAGTCTCTCTTTAAGTAGATACTGTCTCAACTGTTCTGAAGGGAAATTGCAATGTAGTCAATACTGCACTACAAATGATACATTTCTGTACATAATGAAATAGCAAATTAAAGATTTAACTTCAGTGAAAATCAAAGTGAACACCAGACACAGCTCCTATAAACTTCATAACTACCAAACCTAACCCCATCCATTTATATATTGGATGGAGTGAGATTAACACACTCACATTCTGTAATGCATTTCTCAAGATTTTATTTTCAACAATATTAGCTGCAAGAAATGTTCAGTCTTATGGGAACAACAGGCAAAGTGTTGTTTAAGTCTGAAGTCAGTCTCCAAGTTATCAAACCCACTTCTTCAGGAAAAAGGATGTTCCTTTTGTTTTTAACATGTTGAAAGTATTGCAGTTTTAAATATGGATAAAATTTCCACATTTTTATTTTTTTGCAATCTAGCAGACAGAGAACACAAATACAACAGAACTGAATCTAGAGTCCCTTCAACTATGTGCATAACCCTTTCTCATAGAAATATGCCTTGAGAAATGAGTGGACTGAATGGGACATAAATTAATGTGATGATTGATATCATCCACCTAATGTTGTGCAAAGCATTTCACGATATCCTTGTTTTCAAACTGGAGAGACATGGATCAGATCGGTGGACCACTCAATGGATAAGGAATTGGCTGATTCATCACATTCAAAGGGTTGTGGTCAATGGCTCATTGTCCATGTGGAGACCAGAGATGAGTGGTGTTGCTTGGAGGCAGGATTAGGACTGACGTTGTTAAGCTTCCTCACTGACAGCATGGGCAGAGGGAATGACCATGCTCTCATCAAGTTTGCCAAAAACATTAAGCTGTGCAATGCAGTCCACTTGCTGGAAGAAAGGAATGCCATCCTAACAGGCTTGACTCTTGGACCCATGAACATCTCGTAAAGTTCAACAAAGTGAAGTGCAAGTCTTGCACCTGGGTCCAGGCAACCCAAGAGCAAAGGCAGGCTGAGTTGAGTGAGAATGGATTGAGAGCAGCCCTGGGGAGAAGCACTTGGGGGTGTTGGTAGTTGACATGATCTGTCAATAGGTGCTCAAAACCCAGAAGGCCAATGGAATCCTGGGCTGCATCCAAAGCAGCTTGGCCAGCAGGGTGAGGAAGGGGATTCTGCCCCTCTGCTCTGCCCTTGTGAGATCCCAACCAAAATGCTGCATCCATCTGTGGAGTCCTCAGCATAGGAAGGATGTCAAACTCTTGAAATGAGTCCAGACGAGGATCACAAAGATCATTAGAGGGTTGAAGCACCTCTCTTGTGAAGACAGGCTGAGGGAGCTGCGGCTGTTCGGCTTGGAGAGGAGAAAATTCTATGGATAACTTATTGTGGCCTTCCCCTACTTAAACAGGGCCTAGAGAGGCTATAAGGGCATGTAATGATAGGACATGGTGCAATGGCTTTAAAAGGAAAGAGAGTAGGTTTAGATTAGATATTAGGAAGAAATTCTCTTCTGTGAGGGTAGTGAGGTTGCTCAGAGAAGTGGATTTGTCATCCCTGGAAGTCTTCAAACACTGGTAGGAGGGGACTTTGAGCCACCTGGTCAAGTGAAAGGTGTCCCTGCAAGGAGGGTGGGGAACTGGATGATCTTTAAGGTCCCTCCCAACCCCAGATATTCTATGAGTCATTTAAATAATTCTGGCTTAAATTACATTGAATCACTCAGGCAAAGTGTGTAGTGTAAGATTTTCTTGATAAAGAAAACCTGCACTTGACTTAGAAATAATAATAATTATTGGACCTTATCAATGTAAGCTTATATTTTGCTCAAGTTAGCATGGTAGTATTGTTTAATTGATTTCCAAAGAGCTCAAACGACTTGATTTTTGTCGTTGAATGAATACCTGATCTGGTAGCATTTCCAAGTTTCTATTGAACAAAAAGATGACAATTCAAAAAAAAGAAAAAGAATTAATTGAAGAAGAATAAATTAATAAACTTCTTTATTTATCTTACAATACTCATTCTGGAAAGATTTGAGAAATGTGTTCTCTTACTGCCAGCTGAAACCAACATTGTTTTATTACATTTTTTAAAAATCATATTGGTCCTTATGCCTAGAACTTTCAAACAAGTTTAGGGGACTTCAAGGGGGTTTTGTTAAGTTGTTAAATCTACTTGAGATGATACCACTCTATTCCAGTAATTTCTCACAGATTTCAATGAACTCCATCACAAATATGATTGGTATTACTTATTACTGGTATATTTACTTATTTACTCTGGGAAAATGACTACATAGCCTATGCATAAACTATGCAGCCTATGCATAGGCTGTGAAAAAAAAAATCAGAAAAACACAAACCAAACCAAATTAATAAAAATCTCACTCCCTTCTCACCCCAAAAAATACCCCAAAGATCCCCAAAAAGCAAAGAAACAAAAACTAAAACAATGGGGGAGAGAAGAGAGGAAGTAATTGCCTGTGATAAAAGAAAAATAACAGAAGCTCAAATGATATGTGCATTTAGTAAGACTGAATTAAATATTTATGATGGAATCAACATACTTTGAAAAAACAGTGACTACCTGAGTTGGATGGCACAGCTTTCCTGGCACAAAACACATTAGATTGGCCCGCAGGCAATTTTAATAGTAATTTAAAAGTACTCAGGACTCATCATTTTATGTCAGACACTCATTTGAAGGCATTACCTAAAATGATATGAAGCTCTTATATCCTCATCTCAAAATACATTAGTGATTTCTGCTTAAGCATTTATAGCCGCAGATTTCTCCAATTTGTAAAATACTGAGCTGAGATGAAAACAACTTACCCAAAGCCCTTTTCCGTTAAGGGTTACTTTTCTGTTTACCCTCTGGATATGGAAATATATTTTTCCATTTAATAAATAGGTTAATCATAATTTTACTTCCTTTCAACAGTGAACTAAACTGCTATAATAAAGAGTGATACATGAAAATTGTGCAGTAAAGGCAGTATGATAAAGATAGTGGACAAAGTTTTTCTGAAATATCTCTTTGGATATTTTTAAATTAAATAAATGAGCATTTCATGTTTTTCTAATACAGCTTACCATCTGCTCTAAGTCAACAGAGTATCAGGAATAAAAAGTAAACAATATATAGGTCCAGCACTGAGAGCTGAGTCATAATAATCAATATGATCTTGAAAAGAATTTCGAAAAGTAAATCAGTCTCATCTCTTCCAGCATTCGGTATGTGCAGTCATACTATAGGACTCACAGGAACCTGAATAACAATTTAATGTTAATTTTTTCATAATGACATATCCTGATTGTGACTTGTTCTGATTTCCTGGTCTGAGGGAAGGCTTACTGAGAAAGCAAAGCAATTCATGTTTACACATAGGGCACATAGGAGCAGTTAGCTCATTGCACTGTAGTTATTTTACTCTCATTTTTTATAGGTGCTTTCATGAATAATACAGTTGCAATATTTTGATCACAGAAAATTATCAAAGCCAGCTTAGAATCCAAATCTCTTTCATGCTGCCATATATTCTCACTTATTCTTTTCTCTTTTTGTTCCTTATTCTGTTCTTTTTGTTTCTGACTAGCCTGACAAGCCACTTGATTAAAGCTATATTACATTCTATATAATAATTTAAGAGGGGCAGTAACAGGAATGGAGATGAAAATGATCAAGAAATGATACAAGTTACTAGAGAGAAGCTGTAAAGACAGAAAATGTTGTTATCTAGTTACTATTATCAAACCAGGGGAACTTTTTTCATTACTGAAAGCATTCCATACACTCCCCCCTTTCATTCTTTACTCCTGTAAATGATTTTAAGAATTTTTTTGAAAAGTCATCATTTTAAAAGAACCCATAAGAACATGTAATCCCTATATAATTATTTTAAAATTGCTCTTTTCTAAAATAATGGTAATTTTTTAGATTACTAGTTTACACAATAAGGAAATGCCTCAGACATACTTCCAAGAAGATAATAGAGATGGATGATTTATTATATAGTTTGG
>VXBC01004672.1:112046-125183 GCA_013399945.1 Ploceus nigricollis | reverse complement strand
CGGGGTCAGCTCTGTTCCTTTGATTATGGCTATTCTCGACTGAGCTTCGGTAGTGGAATTTTGGACATTAAATTTTTGTTAGCAATTGCGAAAATAAATTTTTGTTATTAATTATGAAATTGGCTTTACCGAATCTTTATCTATAACACCTCAGAATATCTCTGAATGTGGAAGTTTACTTTGAGAAAATACACAAATCTCAAATCCCTATCCTTCCATCTGCATAATATTCAATGACTAGTGGGAAAAGTAAAGATGTCATTTTTGAGAATTGTCTTTCCTGTGACATTCATATTATCATAATAGAAACCCAAATCTTAGAAAAGCTTTTCATGAAAATAAGTGTCATCTGCAAGGTAGGCTGAAAATATGTGTCCTTTTTTTTTTTTTTATAAGGTTTATAAAATATCTGGTTGACATTATAGCAACTTGCATTAGATCTAGCACACCTAATCACCTAGTGCATTTATCTGACTCTTGCTAATACATTTCCAAAAGGAATTTCATTATCAGATGAATTTTTGTTTTCTTATTTTTAAAAAATTACAGATGAATTGTATATTTCCAAGACAATTCACTCAGGATTTGGGTCCTGTAAATTCAGAATTTCCTATAGTAAATGACAACCATTATCACACTCTCTCAGAGTTAAATGTGATGGCTTTCACCTTGTATAGTAAAACTGCAACATCTTCAATAGAGAAACTGTCCCTGATTATGTGTTTACACAGCTCTGAGGAGAACAAAGCCTTGACTTTCCAGGGCCATCAGAAGTACCATGAAATACAAATGCTCAATTATGAAAGTTAGTGTGGGCAATGCCATTCAGGAAAGATGCCCCAAATGCACTTATAATTGGCTGATACTTAATTTCTGATGTGAATATCTGAAGCAGTTTTCAGTCCCTTGCCAAAAGGTTGTTTAAAAGTCCAGACAAAAAAAAAAAAAACAAACCAAAACCAACCAACAAACAAACAAACAAAAAAGCTGGCTTTATCTGCACTAGTAAATTAAGCCTTGATAGGAAATCTTCCAAGTCTTGTGATTACATGTATTTTTCCATTGGTAGAATGCTGGCAGGTAGTCAGCCTGGGTCAACCATCAGTCTCTCCAGCAATCCCTTGACACAATTATGGTGTTTGAGACCCATCCTGGCTAAGTCAGACCCTCTTTTGTCATTTTAAAAGGGTTTGATGATTCAGGGATGATTCAGATTCCAGCCTTTTTGCACCAGCTGGGCTCAATGTCAGCAAGCATTCCCTAGCACTGTTTCACTTGGTATCAGAGATGTCACCGCATGAGCCACAAATCATCATATTCTTGCTTACAGTATTACCAACAATAAAGTCATCTGTCACAGCTCTGGAATGTGCTCATCATTTTGTTTAACTGATTTATATTTCAGTGTAAACTGTTTGGTGTCTTCAGCTGCTTCTGTTCCTGTACATGGCCAGATTGCAAACAGCAGGGAAAAAACCCTATCATCCATAAGCAAGCATTTAATTTCTTGGCTGAAAATTTCACACAGGAGAGAGATCTCTAGTTTGTATGCTAGTAAATGCATTTAGAGCTGAGACATCATCACAAAATGGACTGCCAGTTATGAGAATAACTTTGCATGTGACTGAACAAGTCCAACCCACTGGCATTCAAATCATCTAAAATGAATGGTCCCAGTTCTGTTATTCTTCATTCTACACTTGTTTCATGCATTGAGGTTTAGACCACCATAAATTCATACCAGTTGTTTTACTATCCAAACAGGTTTTCTCAAGATTTTCTCTCTTATCACAGATTTTTTTCAGAAAAAAAAAATCCTGTTTCCTGATTACTCTAGCTACTGAACAAAAATTAACAAGAAATAGTGGTAGATGAATCTTCAAAGCTGTATGATTTGGCTCAGAGGACTCCGTCCTCTATCCAAACAATGATTTGGAAGTGGCTGGCTAGAAGCCAGGAATATCTATTTGGAGCTTCTCTGAAGTATCTTAGTGAGTGAAGGAGGCTAGAGGATTTTTCCACAGGATACCAAGACAGTGAGGGTAGAGAGTGTCTCTGAAAGAAGTCCAAGAGAAAGTAAAGTCAAAGTCTATTTCATGATTATCGCATTGGGTGAGTTTTATGGGGAATACTCTCTTTATGCCAGACTCCTTCCAGCAAAACAAAGGTAATTCTTATTCTTTCTGTGCATCACACATGCAAACTGGAATTTCTTTCCACACTATCTGTAAAAGTCTTTTGAATACTAAAATGGGAAATCTCTCCAGGCAAAAGCTGAGCCTCCACACAGCATGTACGGCTCCCAGTGCAGCTGACTCTGACCTGCACTAACAGTACATACAGAGCAAAGGAACTCAGATATTATGTGATCTGACATTGAGGTTAAAGCTCAGTTATTACTTATTTAAAATAACTCATGCATGACAAAAGAAAATCTTTTATTAAAAAAAATCAATCATAATTGTTAGTCATAAGTGTTAGGTCATTTTTGTGGTTGTCCTTAACTCTTTTCTGACCAATCTTCTTTTTCTAAGGATGTTTACTGTAGCATTAGGAGTACAAATAACACAGTAATACTAGCGATGGCCTTTAGCCATTCATGCAATGTAGACAGAAAGAGTAAGTGAAAGCAACTCCTTTCTCTTGGATGGATTAGCAAATGAATGGCAAATGAAATCTCTTGCCAGTCACCAGATGGTGCAATTATCAACATTCCTAAAAATTTTGTTTAACTGTATATATGATTTAATCTTAGGGAAAATGCTCTTTGTTGGTCATGGAGATTTTCATTATAAAAGACAGTGCTTTTTATAAGCAATTACTCTAATTGAAACAGTTTCCTAAGTATATACATTATTGTGATAACAATAGGAAAATACATAGTTTGATATCAGAGTTTCTGAGATGCAACCTAAAAAACTGATTGTTATTTTGAAGTTGGGGATTTGTATCCATAGCTTCATAATTCATGCATTTCATGTTCATCTGGTAATGTCATTCATACACAGTAATATTGCACATTTTCATACATAGTAATATTGCACAGTTTAATACATTCAGCAGGAAGACTTTACTCAATATCTTTAAATACAAAGAAAGAAAGCTCAGCAAGAATGTAATATTACATTCATCTTTTCTTACTGAAAATAAAGTTATTACAGTATTTGTGTATACACTAAGATATGTAGGAGTAAATACGTAATGTGGTAAAATATTGGAGAAAGAGGTTAACACAACCACAGACATTGCTGTATTTTTTAATGTGCAAAATGTTACTGCACTTGGAACAGAACTTACCTTAAAACAATTAGGCAAATTCAATCAGAATTTAAAATTCTAACTCAGAACATTTAGCCCTTACAATAATAGGACCATATATAACAAAAGCAGTGCTGTTTCAGTGCAAAAGTATGTGCTAAAACCTAATTTTCCGATAAGACAAGTTCAAGCAATTCTTCTGCATTTATTGAGCTTGATTATAAATAATACTTCCATAACACACACATGTAGAGTAGAAAAAAATTTGTCCTATTACATCAGTCTTGTACATTGATGGGACAAAAATCACATCCTAAAGTACACTTATATTTGAGATAGTATTTTCTCATTAGCAGGGGAATATGTACATATGTGTGCATGCACACTCAAAATTATTTTGAAAGCAGGTTCTTAGCCACAGACATTACAGCTCTTACTGAACTAACCCAGAAGGAATCCATAAATATACAAGACCAGAACCTCAACTGCAATAAATAAGATTATTTACATCCTAGTTCAAAAGGAATGCATAGTATGCTATTTCTGATTCAATTAATCAAAGATCCATGACTTACAGCAGTTCCAATATTCTCATCAAAGTAAAAAGGTAAACTCGTAAGTGTGACTGAAGTACCTCTGTACTGCGATGGGGGAAAAAAAAAAGGAAAAGAAAACAGGAAAAAACTTTTGATTTTTCTGGCCTTGAAATCCTGTTAGGTTTGTTCCTCTCCCATCTCTGTGAAGGCCAACAGTCAGAGACTGCTCAAAAAAAATCATTTCTATGGGTCAGGAAATTTCCAAATGTGTGATTGCGCAAGTCAGTGGAGGAAGAGAAACAAAGGACCTGTGATGCATTTGGCTTACTCAAGGAGCTTGCAATTCTGCATTTGGTCTACTTTAATTTCACAATTGTTTCACAGTGCTGAAGATTGCAAAGCAATCAATAGTGGGCAGGAACTAATTTCAAGTCAGTAAATACATTACCTACAGTGGAAGGATTATAAGTGGAAAGAAATAAAATGATAGATTTATTGCTTGTCTCGAAGTTGATTAATTTTAAAAAAATTGCTGAACTGTTTTCTCTTCAGAAATATTCGTCAATGATGCAGTCAGAGCCTTAAATGAAATGCACATCTTGTACAGGTCAGTATATAAATTCCTAACTGCACACTCTCTCCCCAACAAGGAAAAAGCAAAGAAAAACTATTTCATTGATACTTACTGCCTGATATAGGTATCTAAAATAGTCCTGGGACATGACCCAAAATTGTAGCATAACATTAGGAGTTATTTTGAATTGAAAAGTTCAAGCTTAAAGTAAAAATAGCTATAGCCAGAGGTAAAAAAGCAACTAAAGAGAAAAAATAAGTGCACTAGAGTTGGAGGGGTGGGAAAGTCATACCAATTTTATTTTTTTTCCCTTCTCCTTGCAATTTTCACAGTATCCGATGCAGACAGCTGCCTTAAATAAGTATGTGCTTAAATTTCTGAATAGGTCACATATATTCAGAATATGTGAGAGAAGAAAACCCATCCAAAAAACTTTCCACCTCATCTGAGATCATGAGTTCTAATGAAATATAAATGTTGAATTGCACGATTAAAAGTAGTATAGTTTTCCAATATTAATAATATTTTTGTCATAATCCTGAACTTCCCTGAGCATATCCATTTCAAGTAAACTGACCAAACCCAACTGACTGACCCGAAGTGTCTTATTTTACCATTGTTTGTCTTTAGAATTCTTTGTATAAAATTATCACCATTTACTGCCTAACACTACTTGGGTAATACTTTTTGGTACTCAGGCCACTGATTGTCTCTCTTTGGGTTTGTAGAGAGAGCAGGGAAATGCAAGTTCTGACCCTGCAAAGGCTTATGCACCTGATGTCTCCATACACTGCAAGGAAGCCCTGCTGACACCAGCTGAGCTGTTGTCAACATGCTGAGTTACATGTGGTTTCAAATACTTGTGGTCTGAGGAGGAATAAGGAGAGGAAATTGTTTGTACCTTTTGTCTCTAAAACTCTAAATGCAACATAAAACCATCACTTTCTGTTTTGGAAGTTTTCTCCAGGGCACTGGATCCAATTTTGCTTGCAAGACCTGCTTTTAGTTGTCCATTTCATGTAAGGAATATTTTCAGTTAAATCCTTCTTGAATAACAAGCGCAGTTAAGTGTTTTCCTCATCCCATGTTGGGCTGACCTGACCTTCAGAGTGCAGCAGGATGACACAGTTAAAACCTGAAAAACCTGCACCTGCCTATCCATTTATTCTCAGGTGTGATCCCTTGCAATGTTACATTGCTGTAACTCCACCTGGGATGTCTTGCTTAAGCAAGAGTGAGAGAAATCTACTTTTTAGATTGTGATTTCTGGAGTGATAAGTGAAAATCACCAGAAAAACTTTGAAACACATGGTCTCTTCTGTGAACTACTATCATCCTTTATCCTATGAGCAGGAACTCAGTTCTCCACTTCTGTAAAAAATTACTTCAACATAGCAATCTGTCTATGGCATATTTGCTATCCATTTTTCAAAATGCAGTGTGCAGTGTTGTACTTCAAACCCCTAAAATGTCAGAATCTGTAGTTTAAAGCTGTCCTTGAAATATACAAGGTTTAAGGTTGCAAATCGTCTCTTTAAGTTAAAAAAATATTTGTGGGATGTCTTCTGGGTCACCAGATTCTGGACACATGATCAAAGAGAAAATGTTTAGCAATAGATACAGGCAGAGCTACTGCTTTAATAAAGTGGTTGTGCTTTGAGATACCTGATACTTGTAGGTAATATTTTAATATGATGAGATTGCTTCTCCTCTTCAGTGTTTACTTTGCACACACATGAACTGGTGTCAAGTTCTGTGACGACTTGATCAAGTGAGCCTGCACACTGAAGATTGTTTTAAACAAGTATTTCCTCTGTTACACAGTAGAAGGAATGAGAAGATTTTTAATTAGCAGTCTAGTAAATTTCAGGTTTCGTATGTCACATGAAACTACATTTCTAGTCTTCTGGATTTATTGTTTTAACTGAAATATTTTTAAGACTTGTTGCTACAGTAGCAGTAGGGCAATAATAATTTCATGTAAAAGCTTAGTGTGCTATGTTACTGTGTCATGCAATTGCACAGTCTAACAAACAATAACTCTTTGGTTTTTCTAACCCTAGCATTTCTGAGCTCTCCACCTTCTGTTAAATTTTGAGTATCTCATGATATTTTGGTAAACAAGAATATATATGTGTTACTAACTTTCCATGTAACACAGACTGGACAATCTGGAAGGTAGAATTAATTCATTCTTCCAGATTAACCAAAATATTCAGATTGGAGAACCTCCCATAGTTTGCATGAGTGTAAGAGGGCAGAAACCAAGCAAGTCCATGTTGCAATGCAATGAGGAATGAAGCAGGAAGCTGCAGCAGAGACAAAACTCGATGGAGTCCCAGAGGTCCATGTCAAAAGGAAAGTTTTCTGCAGTCCACAGGGGGGATGATTCAGGAGTTGTAGAGAGCTGCTCAGCTGTGAAGCCAGAATGGAGAAAGGTCAACCTCTTTTCTTTCTCCTTTTCCTCTATCCAGTGAGAGTAAAGACAAAACGTGGTTTTGTTCTGACGTATGGATTTCTTTTGACTCATCCTAAAGACTTAAATTCTGTATTTCTGTGTTACTATTTTCCTCATCCAACTATATTACTTTGTTTCTCTAACAAAATATAGCCTGGAGACTGAAAACTTTTTAAAGTATTGATGTTCTTGCTTCAAAGAAAAATTGAAGTAACTCCATCTCAAGGTGTTGGGCTCTTGTAACAAAAATCTTTTTATATAATGTCTTGGCAAAAGCTGCCTGTTTTCCCCAATAGGTACCATTGGTATCACCAAATATATTAAACTCATAAACACATACCAGAGAGATGACATTGTTGTTAATTGTAGATGCCATGGCTCAACATTTATAAACAGAATTTCTGCAATTTTGCAATTACGGAAGGCCAAAAAAATCTAGGCAAAAAGATTTTGTTGTGTTTATGAAGTACAAATAGGAGATTTGCAACCAAAAATCAGATATTAGAAAACATTAGAAAAAATTAGAAATTGCTGCATTACTGACACAATTACCTATTATTTGAAGGAAAATGTAAGAAAACACTAACAATTGTGAAAAACATATAACTATATTCTTTGAAAATATAATTCTCAAGGCTGGCAGCATTTTGTACAAACTGTTAGCTGAGGTTTTTTAATAGTGTGTTCATGTAAGGCTATATATGCTTGCATGCAGAAATAAAGATTCTGAATCCTGTCCTTCATGTTTCTTCTAGGAAAAAAGGGGATCTGGATATGGTGTTCAGGAATATAAACTAAATGAAAAAGATTATTGCTTTTCAGAACTTTCTGGTCTGCAGTGAAAGTGCTATCATGATGTTTAATTTCAATTGGATAAATATATTCTCATAGTTACTGTGTTTGTGCTTCCTATAGTAACACTAATGGGAGATACATGTTTTGGCATAGGAGATGTCAGTATAGAAAGAATAGACCAATAATAAGCTGTAGATAGTTTAAGCCATAAGGGACTTTTGAAAGATGCTAGAATTATTAAACTGGAATCTGTACCAGAAAAACTTGGTCTTAATCCAAAGGGAACTACTTTTATTGAGTTTTATAAATGCTAGAGCAGACTGGTTTTGAACAAATAATTTTTCCACAGCACTTGTTGTCTTTGTTAGCGAAAATGCGAGAAAAATTAAATAACTTATTTTCACTATTACTTTCAAAATAAAAAAGATTGGATTATTACCTCTGAAAAAAAAGAAAAAAATTTAAAAAAGGAAATCCAAAAAAAACCCCAGCCAAAAGCTAGTTGAGATGCATAAAAGTAATGCAAAAATTTTCTGCAAATAATAATTTAAAAGGAACTTAATGAATAATTTATTTTCTACAGAGAAATAAAACCAAAAGAAAAGAAACCCTAAGAAAGCCTCTCAGGTTGACTTGGAAGACTTCATATTTTCCTTGGTTTTTTTTTCAATAAGGTCAAACAACAACTTCCAAGCACATGTCTAAACAGTCAGCATAACAGGTTCCAGAATTGTGGAAGACTACAAGCTGTGCATCTTGGAGCTGGGACAATGAAATTGTTTATATGTACATATGTGTAATTTAGATAGTATCTTCAAGCTGTTCAGTATTTTTTTACTCTCAAAACTGTTGCAGTCAAGTGTAAGAAGACTCTGGTAGCTTCAGACATCAGTGTTTATAATGTTGTCACTACCCAAAAACTTCCTCCAAAATGCAGTCATTCTATGCTCTTTTCTTGTCGCAAAAGCTGCTGAAAAGCAAAAAATCTCAACAAATCAGATTTGTTAGTAATATAATATAATTTAGAGTATTCTCACAGCTTCTGGGAATGCTAATAATTAGTTGTCATCTTTGATTATGAATTTAAACATTTCTATACTATTAGTCTATTATGTAAACTTAGAGAAGATACTCTAAGCTATCATGTTTGTAGAAGTTGTTTACAGGCATCCTCTGCATCAGTCTCTTCTTGCCTTGTTAGATCATCAAAATGCCACTAATCTAGAAAAGACATTGGGATTATTTGAGGTTAATTCAAATTTAGTTACTTGTCCCTTACACATGCTTAGAAACACTGAATCAAAATTTGAGTTCTATGTAGAAAGTCCCATTAAGTGTGCTGACATTGTGAGCTCTGTGTATCCCAAAGCATTTTTCCCTTTAAAGTCCTAAAACCTATGCAATTCCTACATAAATAACTGTTTGTACTCATAATTGCAGGAATTCTGGGGCGATATTCTCTAATGTTACACATCACCATCCTATACTGGTGTTAATGTAATCCACAACTCAAAATATTTTCTGGTAGCCATCTACCAGTTTTCAGTTTCCTTGTTCAATTAGTAGACACTGAACATTTGAAAACTGTCAGTTTCTGAAAAATAAAAAACCTCCCCAAACCCATCAATGGAAAAAACAAACCCCAGAGGGTTTTGCTGAAATTCTCAAATATAAAAAAATAGATGTTGTAAGTTACCTATGAAGGTAATTCTTTATTTTTTATCATAGAGATGATATTTAACTGAATTGCATGAAATATTGTTGCTAGACTGTAACTCCAGCAGCCAAACAGGTGGAAGATTTTTGTTTGCATGAAAATCTTACTTTAACATATTAGATTCATTTTTCCAAAATTTAATTTCAGTGGTGACCTAAGAGTCAGAATTCACAGCTAGAATTAGTATAGTAATACTACATCATACCATGGGAAAAATACTTATTACCACTCCTGATCTGTTCTGCCAAAAAATCCTGTTCAGTCATAAAGATTTCTGGAGCAGAATGGTCTCTTTTTCTGTCTATGATACTATTATGCTTAGTCTGGGTCATGACTTGGATTTATAAGCTTAGTCTTTGTAATGACATGAGAAGTCAATGTAGATAAGTAGACCTTATACTTGATCAATAAAGACCATTTTATATCTGACTTTTCCAAACTGCTATATATCCAATACAAAGACAGCATAAAAGATCTCTCAAATTGGAGTGGGGATGTCCAACTTTAGTCTCCAGATGTCCAAAAATAAAGATAAGTTTTTTTATAATTCTAAGAAGTCAGTGGAGATAAGTATTTGTTGTGTGTGCCATTCAAGACTGATTGGAATCACATAAAAAAAATACCTGTAATTACTTCAAGTTGCCTGAACAAAGAAGAAAATATATCCCATGCCTAAATAAGAAATCCTAGTTTATATTCTGCAATAAACTTATCCACACTCTGTGACCCCACTACAATAAAAAGCTCCAAAGAGTTTCCATACATGTTTTTTTCTGTTACCACCAGAGCTAAAAGTTCTATTATTTCCTATTTCTTGCTTTTTCCATTTCATGCCTGACCTATGGCAAAAGGCGAAAACATCTTAAACAAGATAAAGTATAACCAAATGCTATATATTCTTCTGCAATTAAATTACTCAGAAAGCAATCAAGCAGGCAAATTTCTGCCCAGACATATATGCAAAGGCAAATGCACAAGGTAAAGAGGCAAAGATGAGTACACGGCTCTTGTAATAAGTTTTGTAAATTTTGGAGGGGTTTATGCTTTCCTGAGTTGGTCAAAACACTGTGTGCTCCTCCATCTCCCTCAAAGTAAAACAAAAATAAAGGTTATCCAACTTTACCACACAATAGCTTTATTAAAATTTTGTTTGAAGATGAAAAATCTCATAGCATTTGCACTTTAAGCTCGAAAAATCTTTGAACTCATTCTATGCACTTGGCAGATTTTCAAACTTGCAATCACCTGAAACATAGAAATAATCTGTCAACAAAAGGCATCTGAAAGGTTGGAGAGTGCTCTGAGCTAAAATCCCAGAAAGGTGAGAGGCCAGATGTTCTCTCCACTGATATTATCTGAAGCAATGTGTCAGACACGCGAGGCCAGAGGGCACCAAGGCAGATGCCACCCTGTACAGCTGGGAGAAGTATGTGGAGGGCACTCTGAAAAGCAGGTGAGAAAGGATGCTATCTAAAGGTGAAGCCTTGCACCTCTTGCAGCTGCTCCAACCAGAGGGATTTGTGTTGCACATGGTTGACTTCTCCTGACCTCCACTTATTGTGGGGCCGATCATAAGGACTCTTCACATTTAAGCTGGAAAAAGAAGAGGGGTTTTATTAAGATTGTACACCAAGCAGTTTAAAAATATATATATATGCAGATTTATGTACATACATATATATATTTATAAATAAAGAGAGCTATGCAATAACAAATTATTGAAGGAGTGTGTGTCAAATGATGTGCAAATAAAGCTAGTTTGGTAAATGACCTGTGTCTGTGAACTTCATTAAATAGATGTATTTTCCAGTACTCTGGTATTTTTTCTGTGAGAGACAAAATATGGACTTCAATTAAATGTTTTTTAAATTATTTCTCCTATATTTTTACCATTGACAAAAGTGAAGTGCTTTAATTAGCAACTTCAATTGTTTCATTCAGCTTTACTTTATAGATTCAGTCCTGCTTTATAGATTTTCTTCTAAGAAAAAATAAAGCTTATAAAAATAAATTTATTGGAATTTTCTCTTCTTTGTTTCATATACTTTATTAAAATAATCATAGAAACTGGCTACTTGTGCTGAAGTAACTGTATCACACAAGTAAAGAAGTAGGTGGCATAGTTTCACAGAATATTTTATCTAAAGCATGTAAAGAAAAATCTACAAAAATGTAAATAATCTTCATGTCTGCCATTTCCTAAAGAAATACATAACTATACAGAGCAACAATGTAGCATCTGGAAAACAGAGTGAGCATCAGAATACAGTGCTTAGTTATTACCCTAAAGCGTAAAAAAATTGCCATGAAAGAGCATATCAGAATGATAGCACTGTTACAAGCAAATTGTTTGTTTTAATGAGGAACTGAATTGCTTCTTCTTTGGAAACTTTTGAGACCCAAAGTGTACTGTGTAGGTATAAGTTTAGTAAAAGCATAATTTAGCCATTGAATAGCATTAAGCCATAAAAATATTTTTTGTGGAAATAATTTGTATTTTCCCATGTGATAATGCTAAACATATTTCTTTGGGTTTGAGATTTTTTTGGGGTTTTTTTTCGTTTTTTGTTTTGTTTTTTGTTTTTTTTTTTTGGTTTTTTTTTTGTTTTTTTGTTTTGGTTTGGGTTGGGTTGGGTTTTTTTGTTTGTTTTTTTTTTTTTTTAACTCAACCCCAAAAAGTCATGGAGAAACAAACATACCAAAATGCTGTTCTTGCTATGCTAGTGGCATAGCTACAGTAAGCAAGAAATACTGTATAGGGAGATCTATATATAATACATGTATTACATGTCCAGTATTACATAATTACATGTCCAGTTCTGGGGTACTGTACTGTACTGTCTTGTACTGTCCTCAGTACAAGAGAGACATGGAGCAAGTCCAGACAGGGCTATGATGATGATTAGGGGACTGGAGCATCTCACTTATGAGGAAAGTATGCCTCCTCTCAGGCATCCACCTCTCCACTGTGGGGTTCCTGCATGGGCTGCAGGTGGATTTCTGCATGCCAGTGGGTCCCCATGGGCTGCAGGGGCACAGCTGCTTCACCATGCAGGGGCACGACAGCTGCCCCTCCCTCTCCACCGACCTTGGTGTCTACAGATGTGGTTCTCTCACATATTCTCACCCTGCTCTTCTCTGGCTGCAATTACAAACTTAAGCACAATAACTTTCTTTTTTCTTCTGCTTAAATCTGTTATCACAGAAGCATTACTGCTATTTCTAATTAGCCCAGCCTTGGCCAGGGGCACATCTGTCTTGGAGCTCCCAGGGATTGGCTCTGCCAGACATGGAAGAAGCTTTCAGCAGCTTCTCACCTCTGTTTGCTTTTGACCTCAGCAGCAGAGTTAGGGTGAAGGTTATGTGTGAAGTTCTGATAATAAATAAAACTTATACTATATTCCTTCATTTCTTCCTTCATTTATGCATCAAATACGGTTTCCATCCTAAGTACCTACATTGTCAGTGGAGACTTCAATGCCAAACTGTATAATTCGAAATGCTTAGTAGTTATTTTCCAGCTTGACATATGTCATAGTTTGAGGGGGAAGTGAGTTTTTCAGGAGGTTGGAGTCAAACCAATCAGTGGTCAGGTTTGAATATTGGCACCTGGACTGACCATTCATTGCATGGATATGCCTCTGAGAACACAGAGGGTTAAAAGCAAGAGCTCCCAGAGGAACTTTCTCTTTGTTTCCGGTCAGCAGAGGAGAGCAGGGTCTCCCCTGCCCAGCCACAGGCCGTGTTGGGCAGGGGGGAGCCCATGCGGCCAGGCAGAGGTAGGCCGGAGCCCTGGAGA
>VXBC01004672.1:88838-111690 GCA_013399945.1 Ploceus nigricollis | reverse complement strand
GCTCATTGTGAAAGGGTGGAAACTGGGGGAGGAGGAGAAATGTTTTCTGGAAGGTTTTCAGTCTGTTTTCTGTGTGTGTTTTCTATGCTTTTGTAGTTTAATAAAGTTTTTTTCTTTCTATCCCTAAGTTTTGGGCCTGCTCTGCTCTGTTCCTGGTCACATCTCAGAGCAGCCATTTGGGAAGAATATATATTCATGGGTGCAGTGGCATTGTGCCAGCGCCAACCCATGACAACATAGAAACTCAGTCTCTAGTTGAATGCTTACAATGCTTTGGCAACCAGGATCTCAGTAAATGTGACACAGAGATGTTTATTGTATCACAGACATCTACTACAAACATAGTAGGCAGTTGATAAACAAGCCTCTTTGAACATTTTCTATAATTCTATGAATAGCAACTAAGTAGCTGTGTAGCAGTTGTCTACTGTTTACACATGGAAATCATCTCGCTCAGAGTTATAGGAGCTATCAAAGTTTCAGAGCTTAATCTCTCCTGAGGGCACTGAGGATTTCTTAGTCTTCAAATTTCTAAGCATAAAAAATGCTCACTACTATGTGTAACTCAGGTTCAGAAACATTACAACCAAAGCAGAGACTCCTGGCACCAGAAACTCTGAAAGCATATCTTCTATATACACCTAGAACTAATATATCTTTGCCTTGAAAAAGAATACAAGCCTATTCAAATAGTGTAGCTAAAAAAAAAATATTTTGTATCACTATGACAGTATAGTCAGACACCATGCATAAGCATTTCACATAAAGTTGCATGCAATGGGGTCACCAAAGAGGCAAATGAAGATTGGTGTAATTGCACTTAAAATGCAACCAAGTGAAAAAGTTGCTGGGTGGGGGTTCAGATACATGGAGGGGATTACAAACAGATGGAACATGCTGCTGAATGCACCAGGAGACTGACTGGCAAGACCACAGATAACAAAATAAGTATTAGCCAAGGACACCCTCTTGCTGGGGGAGGCTATGGCATAAACCCACCAGAGCTCAGTGCAGGGCAATAGAGAAAGCAAGAACAGATATGTTCTGGCTCTAATTCTATTCTACAGCTCTTACTGTGTCAGACAGTAATAAAGTGTTTTGTGAATGAATCAGTTTTAATACTTAAAATTGTACAGATTTGTAAGTCTCCTAAACACTCCCATCACATTATGCTCTGATCTTCTGATATGTTGTGAACAAACATCTCCATATTTATTTATATATAAACACATAAATTATATTTACACACATTCAGTAGCACCATTAGCACAATGGTGATTATTTCAGCATTTCTATGAATGAGGCATGTAATCCATGTATTGAACTCTCTATTGATATGTTAGTCCTTATTATACAGAGCAGCATAATTGATATTGAAGAAATAGTTTATTAAACATACCCATAATAAATTTTTTCTAAACGTTTATTGAAAGATGAATTGTTGTGACAATCATCAGTCTCAGGGTGTCAAAACATTAGACTTTCAGCCTTAAACATAGTTTCAAATAGCAAATACTGCAGTTTCTCAGGAATTTCACAAGAGAATAAAAGCCAATTTTCTATTACAGCATCTTCCCCAAGATTAATTTCTTTTAAAATATAGGAAATAAAAGATAATATCTCATAGAAGGCAAAATCTGGCCTCTTTAAAATAAGGGATCAAATTTTCAGCAGCTTTTATACTCTGTCTTCTAATAAAAAAAAAGATATGTGGAACCAAAAGACAATATATCTAGTGGAGAATAAAAAAGTAGGTTTATTCTTGGAAGTATAAACAATATTTTATTAGAGAAGGTTTTAATGGGGAAACAGGTTGAAGAAACATCAAGTTTTAAAGTATTATTCATATTTTCCAAGAGAAAAAAAATAACTTTAAATTTCAAGTGTTATTGAATGCCAATTATTTATTTTCATTTGATGTCACATATTTGTCAAAATATGAAAAATTCAAAGTGAAATATTTTCCTCCCTTTCCTTCACATTTACATTTTTGACTTCCTCCAGTTTCAATACAAAATACGATGTTTTTTCCATTATTTTTTTCCAGCTAGTAAGAACATTACAATATTTAAAGATAGTCATACAGAAGAAAAGATATTTTTAAAAAAATTTAAACTAGAAGTCAAGACTTCAAGGATCAATGCCAAAAGTTTTACATTCAGCTGAATTGAATAAAAGGAAGGCAATGCTTTTAGTCTTGATAATGGCTAATCATTGAGACAATACACCATGAAAAGTAGTGGGCTTTTTTATTATATAACTCTTCAAATTAATTTCTGCATATGACCCAATTGATATATATCCGCATACAACTTTATGTAAATTGTGTGGAGGATTGGATTGTATGATCTGATACTGCATGTGGTTAAACCCCTTAGACATCTTCAGAGATTTAATGTCCATGCAGGCTTGGGGTTTTATTTCCTGGAGAGGAGAGGGTCCATGCATAGCTTTGCTTTACATAATTGTGTTCTTTCCACTTTGTGGCTTTGCTCTTAGAGGATGTCAAGAAGCAGCAGTTTGGCTCTACCAGCCATCTCGAATCTAGTGAAGTGAACAACACAAGACATGAACTGAGACTTAAAGTCAGGAACTTTGGTGGCTGGAGCTTGGCCGAAGCATTTCCCTTTGGAAATCACTTCTTGTAAAGAAAGCATCTACCTGAAGCATTGTGCTAATGGGAAAATACTACCCAGGGCTCTAAAGGCTCCCTCCCAGTTTACCTGAGACCTGCAGGAGAGGCGCGCTGTCCCAAGAGCCAGATGTATCTTGTCCTCGCTTAACAACTTGCAGCTCTGACACTTCCCTGCCTGTCAGCAGCCCATTCCAAAGAAAGCATGAAATGGGAGACTTCTGTACATTGCAGCTCTCTGGAAGACCTTCCTTCCCAGCACTTCCCCAAAAGTCAGAGTGCACAGCACAATCAGCAAATGCATTTTAAGGATTGTTCAGATGTGACCTGGTGAGATAATGGAACTCTTCTTGCTACAGGGCAATCCAATATTTTTATCTTTTATTATCTTAAATATTTTAATCTTTCCTTCCTCCTAAAAGAGATAAAAAGGTTTAAAAAGTTAAAAATCAGTAGAAATGTCTCCATGCAATTTGCATTTTACCTTCCACCCTTGAGAACCTTCTTATTCCAAGGAAAAGCACACTGGAGAAAAATAATATAAAACTACAGAATAGTTGATATCCTGCAGCTCATGAAAAAAGAAGCATTTCATATGAATGATAACCCTCAGTAAAAAAGTAAAAGAAATAAAAAGAAGCAATGAGTGGAATTATCTGAAAGATTTTTTTTCCCAGTTAGTCATTTAAATGCTGAATGTTGCTTGAAAACTGCCTGTAAAAACAGAATAGAGTTACAATTGTGACTTCTTAAACCAAGTATTTGTAAACAGAGATTTAATAGACTAGGATGCACTCTGACATTCATCTCTCAGTACTTTAAGTTGTAAAAAGATAATATTAGGTTATGGTTCATTTTGGGGACTGTAACAATTCAGATAGTTCTATTAAGAACTCACAGATAGCATGAGGTTTTGATTTTGCTTGCAAAAGTATATCCTCCATTATAAAATTTCCAGAAAAGAGACATAAATATACTTGTGATATAATTATTTTGCTCAAATATATTAACGTAGAAATACTTGTTGTCAAATAGAAAGTTGTAAGATAAATACAAACATAAAATTTCCTGTTTTAATATTTTTCTTAATATTTTAAAAAATNATTTTAGTGCTGCTGTTGATACAAGTAAAGAGTTGCAAATATCTATGTGTTTGTACCATATGAAAAATGAACTGTCACCTGGAGAGAGAAAGAACTCAGATTAATTTAGGATATGCTTAAGTAAAGTTTTATTCAACATTTAAAATATTTCCACACGATCTTCCCATAACCTTATTGAAAACATAAAAGGAATTTTCAAACATTATGATATTTTGATTAAGGTTGATTTACTTATTTCCAGAATGATATTTAGTTTATTTTAATCATCTCAAGACTGGTTATGAAGGAAAGTAGGTGTGTGTTAATCAAAATTCCCAGTAAGACAGTGTAGAGCAGAAAATACTTAGCATACTAAGCAGAATTAGCAGTAACACCAGCTCAATAAGTAGTATATGTCCTTCCATATAATGGAAGGTCAGCTTCTGTCCTTGAAGAGGAAAGCATGTAGAAAACTCCTAAGAATTGCATCAAGTCAGGAAAGGGGAAGGTAGTCTTGGTTTTATTTCCTGGAATGCCATGCTGGCATGTTGATAAGGGTGCTGTTGACGTCATATAGCAGTGATTATTAAGCAACTTCTAAATGAAAGGACAAAAAAGTTAAATTATTCCCCACTTTTTTTTTTTTTTATGTCTTTTATAAGATATATGCATATTCCTTTTTTTATCCTTTCCGGAGAAAAACTGGCAGAATCTCTTCTGCTAAAATCTTAACATTTTCAGAAAACATATTGTATTATCATTTTTTGTTTTTAACTAAACATAACAAACTGAATCCTTTTTTCAGAACGTAGGGGTTGTACTGAAAAAGATTCAGGTCCTGATTTTAATACAAGTCTGTAAGACTTGATTGAGCATTACAGATTTTTTAGACTTGACAGTTTTGATAAAGAGTAATTGCTTCTGCTACTAATTTTTCAGTGGAAACATCTCTGCAGTTCCCCAATTCAACTTTTCACCAAAGTTTCCTTGATCATGAAGACTGCAATAGTGAACACTGGGACAATACTGACAAGAAGACTGAGACTGTCATTTTCCAAATTGAAAGTATGAAATGATCAACTCATTGGTCATTTCAAGTTGACAATACAGGAAATCATCCCATCTTTTTATTTTTCTAATTTTTAGTGCTATTCAGAATGCAAGCATTTTTTGTCTGATCTGCTTATGTTCTCATATCATAATATTCTGCTGTAAAAAATCCCAACAAAATAATCAAAAACAACACACCTCCCCAACCAAGACCAAAAATTAATATTAAGGAAGTGTAGGTTGTAGGAAACTCCAGGTTGTAGGCAGCAATATCTCATAATGAGAGACCACTTTTATTTGTCTTTTGATCGGTGGTTTACAATTTCTCAGCTAGAACTGTCGTGCTATATGTGCAGCACACTATGTGCTGCAAACCTGGCAGTGTTGCAACCCATGCTTGTAATATACTCTAAAAGAAGGCTCTCTGGCATTGCCACATAATGATGAAATCTGACTGTTTGACCACATTTAAATACTGTAACAGCTCTCCTAGAAGTGGATTCCTTGTTATAACACTATCAAGGTGTTAATGCAAACTGTCATGGAACTGTATAATCAGTTATGATGTTAACAACACAGAAAGCAACCAGTCTGTCTTCTGTCTATTCCCTCAGAGTATCTACACAGGCAGCTCAGAAAGAGCAGAAGTTGCTCTGGCGATTTGTGGCATTGTGACAGTGCAGCCTGACATTCAGAGTATGGGGAGGGGAGAATGTGGGATCAGAGCACACGTGCATACAGGACTGGAGCAGGGGATTTGTTAAGATGAGCACTGTGACAGACCATTAGCCAGCTGAGAAATCAAGGCAACTCTTATTTCATATAAAAGAAGAGACAGGTGAGGGGAAGAGGCAAACAATACTCTTAACATTTTGTTCAAATGATTCTTCCCATTTATCAGGCCTTATCCTTTATATCAGACTGATAATGGAGCATCAGACTGTTAATGACTGCAAAAATTTAATATCCAAAGCAAGGGCATAAGGTCTTCTGGGACAGCAGACTTTTGTGGTAATGTATACAGAAGGAAATCAGTCTTACAACCTTCTTTTACTGAACAACCATGAACATGGCCATTTTAGATGCCTCATAAGGGAAATCAAACAGCTATCACTAACTTCATTTTGCTCAGGATTTCACTGTCTTTGTGATTTTAAGAATGTGACTGAAGCTCTGAAATGATACTAACAGTAACTAATAGTACCTTTAGTTTCTTAATGAAGACAGACATATTGTTAACTCAAAACATACAGTAAACTCATTTATGTTCAAAAGATTGAACAAGGCAGAAATAATTATTTTTATGTACTCTTCATATATCTTCTTAGGGTGATGTCTTTTTTCATTTTTCTAAAGCTGAAGAGAATTTAGCTTTTTTTTTCAAGAACTTTGTCACTTGGGCACAGTACTATTATTAATCAAAGCATAACATGAAGTATACATAATTGGCAGCTATGAAATACAACTCTTTTTCAAATAACTTTTGCATGAATTCTTCAACTTGTTAACTGGTCTTTTCAACACCATCAGAGAACCACATGGTTTTGTAATTTAGCATGTAAGGGACTTCTAAACATTTTCTCTGCTCAAAGCAAGAGAATATTAGACCAGATTGTTGAGTGCTATGTCCACCTCAAACTGCAGAGACACCACAATTTCTCCAGTGATCCACTCCTGTACTTGATCATTCTTCTGCTGAAAATTAAAAAAAAAAAAAAAAAAAAGAAACAAATCCAAACCATATCTCCTCACAATTTCATAAATTGCAACTTATGCATATTGACACCTGTTCTATTGCTCTGTATCACCAAAAAGAGTTTGGTTTAATTTCCTCTGTACCTTATCCCTGTATCATGTGTAACATGTGTTCCACTGTACACGTCACAAGTAAGGAAGTCTCCCCTGCCCCTCATCTTCCCCAGGTTGAACAAGTCCAGTGCCCTCCATGTCTCTTTACATGTCCTGTACACTGCCAAGGTAACCCTCCACTGGACTCATTCCTTTATGTCAGGGTCTATCCTGTGCCAGGGGGTCAAGCCTGGACTATCAGGACAGTCTTATCAATGCCTAACAATGGTTCAGGATCCTTCTCTTTGATGGCGCAGCCCCAAGTTCAGAGGCTGTTTAACTACCTGAGTTCACTGCTGTGTTCTTATAAATTACTGGTCCCAGGTTCCCAGAAATTTAGAATTGGGAACCTGGGAACAGAACTCAATCATCAGCCTCAGCTTGTCCTGTTTCAGGGGTGAGCTCAGCTCTCTTCAGTGCCTCTGCCTCTAAGACAACATTTCCTCTTCCTCTAAGGGCAGTTTCCAAGCAAGTACTTGAGCAGGTCAAAAGACTGCTCATCTCAAAATCAAGGTGGTTGCCTTTGTGAAATTCTGCTGTTTGTCTCGGTCACTTCTCTCAGCTTATATTGCTCCAGAGCCCTGCAGTTACCACTTTCAAGTCTGCCTTCAACCTTCATACATTCAAGAGACTTCCTTGTGAGTACCAGCTTCAACAGAACCTTTTACCTGGCTGATCTGTCAGTCATCTGGGTCAAGAATTTGCCCTCGAGTTGCTTGAATTTGTCTGCCTCTGCATCACTGATGCAGTTCTGTCCCCTGACCCTTACCACAGGCTAACCTTTCCCAGGTGGTAAGTTCCATACTTCTGAGCTAGCCCTTTGCATAAATCACCCCTTCTCTGTCCTTGACAACCCTGCTATTCGTGCAGCACCTGTACCTCTGTACTGTATCTCTGCAGGTCTGAGAGTGTCACTCTCATCCCTCTGAAGTCACAGGACACTTACTCTGCACACACTGCTGGTGCCTTCCTCTCATTCCCAGAGCCTCCTCCATTTGTGTGTAAACATTTGAGATGGGTCCTGGGTTGTGCAGTCTTTGCAGTTGATGCATTAAAGCTCCTCTAATCATGTTGTCTCCTGGACACATTAGTGCCCTTGTGTACTCGCTTCTCCTCTGTGGGAACTCCCCTCTCACATTTCCATCTCTCTTGAAAAGATCAGTAAGGTTTGATTGCAAATATATCCTTGAACAACATTGTCAGATGAACTCCATCCTTTTTCAGTAGCCATTTCAGTGAGAAAAAACTTTGCATATTAGTAAGACAGGAGGCATAAATCATAATGCTGGCCTTTTAAGACATCTTCTCTCTCCTAACAGAATATTTGTGCTTCCACATACATATTTTTTATCAAGAATGAATCCTCCCTGCAAATAACCAAATGCCTTAAGTGTTGAGGGTAAAACCTATTTATGCCTGGATTATTTTCAGAGCCTAAAATCCTTTTATAAATCCATGGCATCCAGAGTTCCCTTTTCTGCAAACTTTAAGTTGGAAAGCTGGCAGTAAGAGGACCTCCATGTCTCATAAAATTGCATTATTTGGTTCTCTGATAAGGCTACAATGGAAGAAGGATAATGAAAGCAAACACAAGTTTAAGTTTTGGAATCCATTTTGAATGCATTAATTCTAACAACTAACTTACTAAATTCAATCACTAGTAAACAAACTGGTTTTTAAATAAAATTATATTACTGCCTTTTTAGAATCTGGGATTTTCCTCACAAGTGATTACCTAAGATGCAGGGAGCAACAGTTTATTTTTCAGATCCCAGGTTAAACTTGATGGGTTACTAATTGGAAAGGTTATTCATTGATCAGTACTATGACTAAATTTCCTAGATGCCATTAAGGGAAAAAAAAAGAGGTAACACAGGTGCCTGTGTTAAGCTAATCTTTAGGGAAAAGTTACTGCACTTTAAAATATGTTACCATCACTACTAAGAAAAACACACACTGTTTTTCCTAAAGATAGAAAATTTGCATCTAAAGAGCTTCAGTAGTTTTCTTAGATGCTCAGAATTTTTAAGTGAAACACAATATCTGCTTCTCTTGCATGAAGGTTAAAAAAAAAACAACAGCCATTACATTGATTGTATGGAGTGGAAAGCCTCAGGCATATTTAACATGAAGTTCTTGTTTACGTGTCATGTCAGTAGGAACACAAAAGCTCAGCTCAATGAACCACTGTAAAATCGTACCTTTGAGGTTGTTACATTGAGTTACATATAATAAACAAGAAAGATATTGCTTTTTTAAAATAACAGTCAAGTTATATTTCAGTACCTCTTAAGATATAACTGAAATAAGAACAGATGAGATTTACTTGTGGTTTAATGCTAGACAACAACTAAGCACTCCAGTCCCTCAGTCTTACCCAGTAACAGGGGGGAGTAAAAGTGAGAAAACTCATGGGTTGAGACAGGGACAGTTTAATAGGTAAAACAAACTTTACAGACTCAAGCAAAGCAAAACATGGGCAAGCATTAGGTGTTCAGCCACCCCCAGGAAAGCAGGACCCCATGCCTATTAGTGATTTGGGCAAAGAAGCACCATCTCTCTGTCCCTCCCTTCCTTCTTCTCTACCAGCTTTCTATGCTGAGTGTGATGCCTCAAAGTGTGAAATCTCTTGGGTCAGCTGGGGTCAGCTGTCCCAGCTCCCTGCACACCCCCAATCTCCTCATTGGTGGGGTGGGTGAGGAGCTGCAAAGGCCTTGGCTCGGTGTAAGCCCTACTCAGCAATAACAAAAACTACCCTGTGTTATCAACTATTTTCAGCACAAATTCAAAACACAGACCCATAATAACTACTATTAGCTGAACAGAAAATAACTCAAGGGAAATTAACTCAAAACTAATACAGATTTGCAAGATAACAAAATGGAAAATGCTTCCCATGGTAAGACTGGATTTTAAGATTACACACATTTTGGCTTCAATAAATCTTGGGCACAAAGCTATGATTTATCAGAGATTTGTTTGCATTCTTGTGGCCGTTTTGGGCAAATATAAAACCAGTATAAGAAATATGATAGAAATGCAATTGAAAACTTCAGAATGTGGTTAGAGTATACCTTAGAATCAATTTTTTACCTCAAAGTAGACTTGCATTTTTCCCTTATCTTGTTGAAAATATCTGATTTTTACTGGGATGAAATGTCTGAATTACATGCCAAATCCTTCAGCAGCAGCTAATATTTCAAGCTATTATTTGTTCTTCTGTTCTAGATTAACAACGTAGCTGAAGTACAAGTCAAAAAGAAGTTAGGTAATTTCTGAGTTTAAAAAATTAAATGCACATTTCATAATAACTGAAGATCTGGAAAAAAAGAGTACCACATACCTTTTAGTTAAGAGTGATTTTTTTTGTTTGTACACTGACTCAGAGTAAGCAATACTGACAGAGAAACAACAGTTTTCAGCCAGTAAATGTGTTTGGTTACTTACTTCATGAGTATCCCAGAATGGAAAGAAAGATTGTTTTTGACTCATCTGGTTCAAAGATCAACAATATAATTTCCTTTGGTAAATTCCTGCCTGGAAAACAATGAAGGAGAACAGTGCCCAGTGATCCAGGACTATTTCATTAAAGCACACACACCAAATACCTTTTAAGAAAGCCAACTGAGTGAATGGATTACTGAGCATATTTAGTACTCTAAAAAAATAATGATTATAATTTTTTTTCAAACCAAAATCATACTAAGAAATCTTGTGAAAAGAAAAAACACACACTTAAATTCTGTATAAAAAGATGTACTTAATTTCATTTTCCTTTAAAAATAATGTAGCTAGAAAAATCCACTGACTGAACAAGGGTTCTTAAACTTGAGCTTTATTTCATCTCAAGCAAGAACCTCCACATATTTCAATGAAAACAAACCTTCTTCTCCCTATTCTTCTGACAATTTGTATGTGAGAAGCCCATTAACAGAGTTTATGGTTTCCAAAACATTGTCTCCATAGCCTCTGGTTTTTTTATCAAGACCACGTGTAGGTCCTATAAACTCTCCCTAGAAGGAAGAAATTGCTTTCTGCATCTGCCTAGCGATCTCATGTCTTTGAAAAATGTCAGAAATGCAAAGCCCCCTCTATCTAGTCAAAGGAGACAGGGAAATATGGTGTCCTTAACAAATGTAGGTTTTTTAATAAATATTGCTGAAAAGAGCATATTGATCAAGTACTACCTAATAATTGTAACTAACATCATGGAAAACAGAAATACACATATTAAATTCTTCTAATAATATTAAAGAAGAAGAAAATAATTGTACATAATACCTGCTTGTATTTTTTACATTTTAAACACCTATTATTTTCCCTGGGTATTTTTAATAAGCCTATGAAAAGTAAAAGATTTGTGTTTGTCTATCTTATAGTATAAAATATAAAATAAATAAGGGTTTGAAAAAAAACTATTATTAATTATTTTTTAAACTATGTAGCTTAATGTACTAAAATCTATTTTATCTCATTTTATTACTTGTGCCCTACTCTAATTGCAGATAAACTCTTACTCTTGTTGAAATACTTTATTTAAATCCTCTTTTTTTTACAAGAAGCTTACAAAAATACAACATATGTGAATTTTTATTTTCAAGATAAGCTCAGTAAGTAACAATAATGCTAAGTTTTGAGCTTTTTGTTTGGAATTACTTACATCGGCCTACAGCTATATTGCATATACATATTACTTCAATAACTGTACAAGCCCTAGAAGGAAGAACTATGATTCTCAATCACATAACAGAATAGAGAAAACCCTTTATTCATAAAAGAACTGAATTTGTGTCACAAAAAAAGATTTCCCTACTCCTCAACATTACTACACTTTTAGGTAGTAATGTAGTTAGCCATAATGTGATTCTTGGGTTTGTCCTGCTTCAGGACCAGGAATTAGACTTGATGATTCTTGTAGGTCCCTTCCAACCCTGGATATTTTACGATTCCATCCCTCTTTCTGTTTTACTTCTCTGTCCTCAAATGATTATGGAATAGTTTGATAAAGAGTGGTTAATACTGTGGCAACTAGTACACCATTTTGTGTACACTTCTATAGCCAGTTTCATGTTTCTGGGCTTTTGTTGTTGTTATTGTTTGTTTGTTTGTTTTTCTTTTGGTTTGGTTTTAATTGTTTTTCCTATATTACCACATGTATGTGAACTGGTATATATACTGTAAATTCCCACTTTTTCAAGAATTTCAGCAATGTACAAAACCAAATTGAAATTTGAAAAGCTTGAAAACACTGCAAATCTGCAAATATTAAAAGTGGTCTTTCCCATAGTTACCTTAATGACAATGTTCTATTAGGCCTCTCACAGTTGAGGCATATGATATTTGTGTCAGCACGTCTATGTCTAGAGAATGCACACATGAAGCAGATTTCTAATAGGAGGTTAAAACTTTATGAAAAAAACCTTTTTGTATTAACTGGGATAGTGTCTGTAGCTTTCTGATGCCCTACTTTGGCTTTAGAGTGAATCATCCTTCTGAAACACGTGTTGTACGTTTTTCTATTTAGTTTCTCTTTGAAACATATTTACCCAAGGAAAAACTGTGACCTCAAAAAGTAGAGACAGAGACCAGTTTCAAGAAGCATCAATGCTGCTGTGAGAGAGAAATCTACATGCAAAGTGTGGAATTTCAGCGCAGTTATGGTCAATAAGTTCAAAAAATCAAGATATATATATTCCATAATGAAAGTAAATTTCTATTTTATAAATCTCAGGCAAGAAAGGCTAGCTCCCTACATCATTATAAGAAGAGGATATATATATATGATCCAGTCTATTAAACCTGAAAAGAATAATAGTATCAATGTAGATGACATAAAAATTGACAATATTTTATTAAACTATTATAAGAACTTTGTAAAAGTTAATGACTAAGGTTTCCATGGAGGACACAGATTTATTTTCAGTGAGGCAAAATATATCATACCTGACTAAAGACAAAGGTATAGAATATACAAGAAAGAAAAATATGCAGCCATTAAGTACTCAAAGCACAGGCAGTGTTCCAGGATATGATAGGCTGCTGAGAAAGATTTTTAAAATCTTGTATAATTTTGCCTAATTATGTATTTTATTAATTTCATAATCTTCTGGATGTTAATTAAAGGAACTAGGAGATTCCATTGCCACAAATTATGTCCAGGATGACTCAAAAGCTGACACAATTTTCTCAGAGCTCACATGCTCTACACCATTTGTGCAGCATTGAAGTCNATGCCAGGTATTGCCTTCTGATTTTGCTTTTTGCTTTTTTTAAAAAATATTATTAAATATACAACTAGCATGCTGAAGTGCCAGTTTGGTACATATAATTTTTTGTCCAAATTTCTGTCCTAAGTTTCAATAGATGTATCATCCTCTTTTCAACTTCCTGGCAGCTTATTCCACCCTTGCAGGTTGTGCCTGGAAAAACACGTTTTATTTTTCCAGTAAAGCAGAAGACTGTGCAAAAACAAATATTTTCAAACCAGTCAGGATGCCTAAAAGTCAAAGACATCTGAAACTGTCCTTAAACATTATTTGAGTAAGTTTGTAACACATTCTGAAGTTAAAATTTATGGGAATGTATAAATGTGTGCTGCAACAAAATTCCATGACAGAACAACTTGTCTGCCTGCTCAAAGACTCTTATCCTGCCTAGATAGAAAGAGTTTGACTCCTTATAGAAGATATAAGGAGTATGACTACAGAGCACACACAAAAAAAACCCATCCCCCAGAAACCAGAATATATTTGCTTTACAGTTCCAGGCTGTTTTAGAGACATAACTGACTTCACAGATGTGAGCTGTATGTCCAGATCCAGACAAATAAATGAATATATACTAATTATATTTGCATTAGGGATAATAGTGAGAAAGAAATATGAAGTGATATGAGATGAACTTCTATTTTTCATATGCTTCAGATATTTTTGCATATATTCCCACAATTAATAAAATTGCTTTCAGATTGAGACTTCAAATTCATTGATTTTTGATTCTTTCTTTTGTATGACTCTATATCAGGTAATTTTATTCAATACCCAGTCCCACACTAGGATTTGAATATATCTTTCAGTGGGAACTGTCTTCATATGGATTTCATCTTCTCCCTCCCTGAGCTGCTGTGTCTTTCATTACTTTCTTTTTGTAATATACTAGCACATGCTAGGTTACTTACTTTCCTCTTGTTTTTATTTCTTTCCACAGCTTCACAGACTGATGTGTTTTAGAGAATTCTGTGAAGGATAGAAAAATGTACTTACCTGGTGTTACTATTGCTCCTGAGGATATGGTGGGATGAACTCATCACGACAAGATGATAGGAAAGATGTCTGGGGATATAGCAAAACTTCTTCAATTAAAATTTCCCATTGGCAAATGCAAGAGTGGAAGTGAAATGCCAATAAAATCTGTTCAGTGTGCTGACATCTGTCTCAATAATGGACAAAGACAGAAAAAAAGTCACGATTTAGGCAGGTAATGATGCATTTCTATCAAACACTTTCCCATAGAGGTTTCTGAGAATAGCCAAAGGAGTTTAAAATTTACCTCTCTCGTCAGAGATTCTCTAAGTTTCTGTAATCCCTGTGGTGGGCCTCTTTTTACAGCGAAAGAAGTGAACACTGCCTGAGAAGATTCGCTTCTCTAACTATGGGGCGGCCTGAAATCTTTAATGCAAAAAAGTCCCAACTACTTGCTATTTGAAGAAGCATGTGTTGCAATACTAGATAGAAGGAAAAAAATGTATCTCAGTAGTAAGATGCATAGGGGATTCTATTTTCACCTATTCTCATATCTCTGAAGTATGTAGATGAATGTGAAAGATGTGTTCTCTTCATAAACCCCTGGACTTGAACAAGTCCAGGCTGATAAAATAATTCAGAATGTAAAACTCAGAATGGCTGTTGCAGGTCACAGACTCCAAATTAAGAATTGGAGAAGCTTCTGAAAAACAGTTAATGGAATAATCATTCTAATCTGTCAGTTAAAGAATTGCTATGAAAAGGTCCAGGAAATATCTAGTGGCTCAGAGCTGAGATGTGCCATGTGGGCAACTCGTTTCAGAATTTTTCTCCCTGGTCTTGTAATCTATGTACCTTTAGGGACCTTCTCTGAATCTTAGAAAAATAAGCTAGGATTTGAAGATAATCTTTTTAATAATAAATCTTTTTCATGAACATAGCCAATAAGGGAAAAAGTGAGTTCAGGAAGCAATGATATATGACGAATCAAATTAATTAACATGATGAAACCATAATCCTTTAATCACTAACACTCTTCTGAGTTTTATTTACTTATTAGAACATACAGACTGATTTAAAACCTGATTTTAAAATTTTAAAAACAGAATGTAAAGTTATAATATTTAGGGCTTTTCATCTGTTTTTTCACTAGATTCTTCAAATAAACACAGTTCCAGCACTAGAGATGAAGGAGATAGTCTTTAAAATTCAGAAAGCATTTTCTGTCTTCTGTCCTGTCAAAATTGTGAGTTCTGAGTAAGAAGAGCTCTTTGCTGTTAAATCCCAGGAAAAATGGTGTAAAATTCATGGACAGAATATTTCAGTAATGCTTTGAGTTTCTGAGTTTCCCACTGGAAGCATACCTGAGCATGAATCCTTAATGGAATACACTGTGGTACACTTTTTTCTCTACAATGTTCTCTAGAGCCATTTTGTCATTTAACCACGTAGGAAGGTTTTGTATGTTTTGCAATCTGGAACATAGAACTCAGTCATATAAATGCTCTTTTTAAATATATACTGCTGTTAGCTGGTGTGTTTTTTTAAACTGGACTCCTTATATCTACATTCAGAATTCGAAGTTAAAATAAACTAATTTTGAAAACTGCAGGATTTATCTTCATATTCCCAGGGAAAACAGAGGAAAAGAAGTCAAAGAAATAAATGCCTTGTGAAAAGGGAAACTTCAGCTATAGAAAGAAAAAGAGCAGCACAAATCTGTTAAATCATATCCAAACAAATTTGAAGCATGTGATTTAAGTAAACTGAAATATTTCATAGTCTGAAATTTCAAGCTATTCTATGAAGAATACTATCCTTCAGCATAAAATCTCCACTTAAAAGCCTTGCATTAAATCTAAACAAACATCTTCTACTTGTATTCTTAAAATAATCTTAACATTTAATTCTGATATATATTACATACTTTTTTACACTAAATAAAACCAAATATTGTTTAAAAAATTCTTAATTTCATCGTCTCTTCAGGACAATATTTCTTACAAGATCACAGTAAGACAGTTCTATGCAGCATACTTCAGGAGAAATATTATATATGGAATACAAACTCCTGAGTAAGTAAACAGTTAATAAAGAACCTAGTCTGAAGAACAACTAGTAGTTTATGCAATTCAAATTGAGTCATCCTGACCAGCAGGTCTTCTAAGGTCTTAAAACTGATTCATATGTGTGCAAGCTCCTATTAAATGGGCATAAAGAGGATAGCAATGATTTATGCATTATGGGTTTTTTTATCCTTTCTGACAATAACCCCTCCACTCCCAAACATTTGTTATAGGAACAGTAAAACCAAAGTCTTTGATCTGGCTGACCTTACTGTTCCCATCTTCTCCTGGTCTTTCCCTTCTATTGTATTTTGCTACACTTAACAGTCATGCATACAGGCAGCAGAAAGTTCTTGTTCTATCAAAACAGAAACAGAGGTTGACAGTCTCACATTTTAAAATTTTCATTTATATTTTTCTGCTTTCAAAATTAAATGTTCTTGGTGTTGCATTTGGGGTTTTTTTCTCAGAAAATAAAACAAAGTAGCATAATGAGATTATGTTAAAAAGATTGATTGGAAAAAGTCTTCTTTCCTCATGCTTCTTGGTAGATCATCAAAACTGGTAAATTAGTGCTAAGGCAGGTCAATGATCTCATAATTGGTTCAAATTAACACTACCACTAGCTGTGAAATTCTTTATTGGCAATTAAGTGACACTTATGAGAGTGCAGAATTCTCCTTTATGTTTGAAAACATCAAAGCAAAATGAAATATTATTATTTAGAATGTAACACAATGCCAACTGAGACATATACCATAAATAAGGGATAATATAATAGCAGTTACCACAGAGGCATATGGGTTATGCAAACCAAGAGTACTTCTACAGAAACATGACAAATTCATTAAAATGTTATTCCTGTTTCAACAGGAAACAGACTAAATATTAGCTTGGCAATTCAATGATGACTGTAATTTTTGGTGTACCTGGAGTTTTCTAGATAGCAAAAGCATATATACTCAGGATGACATTCTCTAAAACCGTTTGTATACTATTGTCTGGTCCTATATAAGCAGTCTTTATTACTAGCTCAGAAATGTTTGAAATGTTGCACAGATATTAACTGTATCTCACAATAAACACAGAGATACTGAAGTATGGATGATATAAGCCCTTGACGCTAATGCAAAGGAGAAAACTCAGGAATACCAGTTTCCAAAAGTTTCAACTTAGAAAAGTGTCCCATTGCTATTGGAAGTCAATAGCTATGGAGTAAGAAAAGAGAAACAATTGCTATTAGTAGTTCAGTTATATTTTCAGTGTTATTAACCTTCTTGTTTCATATTCCAGATCTCTGAACTGTTAAGATTTATCAGCGTCTTTGAAACATTTCCACAGTTACATTTTTTTCTGCTTCAAATACCATGTTTCCATTTTTGGTGTTTCCCTTTATAGAACATTCCTTACTCCTTAGATGAAGCCCAGAAAGATTGCATTCTTTCAATGTTAATTGTTTATTTGTATGTAAGCTATTATTGAGTGAGCATAATATTAATGACCATACTAGTACATTAATGCATAACATATTCTTTCATACCTTTCATGTATACTTCCATCAGTATTTTCCAAATGGAGAAAATCCTCCACCATGCAAATTAACTTTATGCATCAAAATATATCAGGCATTCATTTCCAGGATGTGCTGGCCAGGTTTTGTTTACATGTTTTACAAAGTTCTTTAAAAATACTCATATTTTAAACAAGCAATTGGCTTTTTTCACAGATAGAGTAACTAAATATGAAGAATGGGGTGTGTGGAACAAGAAGGAAGTAAAAGAAGGAAAAAAAAGAGGTTTTATTATTTCCCAAGTATAAAACTCTCTTACTGAGATGAAGTTTTATTTAGTATGGTTCTGAGTTAAAATTCAGGTTCTACAAACAAGGACATAAAGCGAAAAAGAGAGAAAGCTTAATGAGGAATAACTGTATAACTCCTAATTATCACTCAGGATGGAGACATTGGAGACAATCACGGTGCCTTTAGCATATGATTGTTTTCAAGTTCTCAACAAAGAGTTCCAATAGACCCATAGAGTCACTCTTTAACTCACATTGTACTTTATTTGAAAACAAATAAAAAAGCCAAACAAAGCTGATTTTACA
Organism: Ploceus nigricollis; assembly: GCA_013399945.1. Classification (NCBI taxonomy): domain Eukaryota; kingdom Metazoa; phylum Chordata; class Aves; order Passeriformes; family Ploceidae; genus Ploceus; species Ploceus nigricollis. Next base: position 93,665 of record VXBC01004672.1, on the reverse strand, counting down.
TTTGTAAGTAATAAGGCAGACTTCAAGCTTCACTAGTGGTCTTCTGTATTGAATGTTCAACAGCAGTAGGAGTGAATAAAACTAACTCCTCCAGCGTTTTCACACCAGCATCACTCCATAACATTGCCCATAGAAGAGTAGGTGGGATGACCAAGAGACTCAGAAAAACATTCCTGATCCAACCTGATTTTTAAGCTAATGTTTAGATGTTGGCAGTTTTCACGTGGGTACTTCAGCAGAATAGTGATTGCATCTGCATTTTTATAAATTTAAGATACAAATTATTTTGTATTTGTGTGGAGTACTCAGTGTCAGATCTTAAATGCCACATTAAGCAGTCACATGTATATCTAAAGTAGGGCTGGAATGGTGATAAGTTACATTATCAGATGCAATACCCACAAGTAAAAGGAATGTGATCTTCCAGTTTGTATATCCAGGACATAATTGTAGACTTTGCTGTCAACTGTCATTAAATATTTCATCCATTCCCAGTGTATTTTGGCACAATATAAAAGAGATTACTCACATCACATGATGAAAACCAAGTGACTTTGACTGGATTAATTAAGGCACATTATTTGTTCTTGGAAGAAATTTTATGCAGAGAAATAAAAGAAAAAAAAATAGCTAATTATACAATTATAGGAAAACCACTGTTTACCCAAATGTTACTTTTAATGAAAAATGTTGTTTATTTAATTAATATAGTTATTGACTTTGATTTAATTTCAACTTTGTTTCTACTCTAAACCACATTTATCTGCTTTTCCCCCAGAAAGCTTAAGTCTTCCTATTTGATGGTATTATGGAAGATTAAAATCTTCAAGGACCAAAGTATGTGCAGCACTATTTTTTTCCATCTTCTATTCTACTACTTACCATTTTCTATAAGATCTGGTTAATTTCTTTGGAATAGGGATCTCCAACAATAGTTTAGTGCAGAGACAACATTGACTTAATTTGTAACAAGGTTTAAAAGTCTATATTAAATATTCACCCAGAGAAAAGCATTGTGAAACATTTTGTAATGATAAGACCTGTGATAAAAGGAAGCTTTGCGATTTCTCTGTTGGCTGGTCTATGAGAAATTTATAGTATTATTTAATGTACAGTGAAAGGCACAGTGCAATGTACAGTGAAATTCTTCATTATTCAACTATAAACATTTTTTTAATATAAAAAATGGCCATGAGTATTTTTTCCTTAGTTTTCTCACTAGCTGCTCTTTCTTTCCTCACCATCTCATTACCAGTCTTTGATATTTAAAATTACCTATTAGCTTTCTATTTAAACAAATAGATGGTAAATCTAATATTCTGAGTGGTACTTGCTACTTTTTGTTGAGCACAATCTATGCAAATCTGCACAGATTGCCTTCTCTGACACTGTTCCGTAACTGTTAAACATAGACACATTGAAATCACACCTTAATTCATGAAAATTAGCACATATTTTTGTTAAAATTTGAAAAAAGTACTGCCAAGAAATCCAATTTAAAATGTAAGGTTTTTTTTATATTCAAATAAAAATGAGATTATCTTTCCTGACCTTAAGAACAAGCCTGTTTACATAGAATTTCATTACTTGCAGAAGAAAAAAAGAGTATATGTCAGGCAAATATTTAACAATTTTGTTTCTGTTGTAACTCTGGATTTAAAGAGATGTATCCAGTAATATTTGTTGCATGAGGCATAGACCCTTGTACTTTTCATCTGTACTTTTCAGTTTTCTCATTTGGCTTTGCAAAGCCAGGTATTTCAAGGATTTGCTAGCACATTTCTCAAAAAGCCCAGAATACCTACCAAAGCCCGAGAGGTGTGGAAATTCTTCTATTATCATTCTCTTTTTATGCACAGAAGAGCTGTTTATCTGCTTTGGAAAATAGAAGCTATTGCTGATTTTTTTTTTCCCTGGGAAGATATAGTTGGCTGGTTCCTATAGGAACAAAGTGTTGATGCTCTCTTAGATAAGCAACTGTAAAACAGAAAAAAAAGGTGGTGGTGGTGGCAGGCACAATCAAAGCTTTAGCTCTTCTGCATGGAACCTCTTTTGAGAATCAGAGATAAATTAACAGAAAGTGGTTTAGGAAGTAAATATCTGCGACACATTTCAATTAATTTATTTTTAATTTGTTTTGTTTTCATATAAAGACCTACTAGAAACACAGACATGGAGGGTGTAGAAAAGCATCAATAGTGAAACTACATATGTTAGAAAGGGAAGTAAGAGGGCTTTAAACATGAAATATTTTAAAGATATTTTAATAAACTCATCAAAACCATAAATAAAAGCAAAAATTGCTTAACTGTATTTTCAATTTTCTTGAAATATGAATGCATGCATATAAAAAATATGTAAGAATTACTTTTTTTGCAAATTGCATGTATAAAACTCTCAGATTTATTGCTTGCCATGGGAGTAGGAATGAGTCAAAATTCTTCACAAAAGTGATACCTGTTGGGTTTTTTTTTGAAAGTTCTTATGAATATAGCTTTAACTTCTGAAAGGTAGGAGGAAACAAGTTCAGATACTATATTCAGTGGTATTCTTAAACTTTATCCCTTCTAGGCACATGTTTGTAACAAATAAAAGACTGAAATGAACATGAACTCATGATTTTCTAAAACCATTGATCCATCATGAGGTACTACCATCCTTACCTTCACAGTTGCTTGTTCATACTCCAAGATATAATCTTTTCCACCTTCACTAAGTATTTAATTGTCTGAATAATAGAATAACAAAATCCTTGAGTTCCACTCTTGAGCCAGCACAGACAAGTCCACCACCAAACCATATTCCTAAGTGCCACATCTACACAGGCTTTAAATACCTCCAGGCATAATGACTCACAAGTGAGACAAAATGGATCAAGGAAATTACGTCGACTCAAAGTAAGCTGAGTGTTAAACCATGTTTGCTCTGCATTGCTTTTATTATTGCATTGAGACTAACACTTTTTTTAATACAACACAGAATACCCAGATATACTCAAATGAAGGAAACGAGGGGAAACTAAGGAAGAATAATATTAGGTGAAAGTTTTCATGGATCTGAAGGAGGTAAATAAATTTTTTCTGCCTTGACAATAGAGCAATCACTCAGTGCTAAAAATGCAAGGTTGTTGGAAAAAAGTGCAATACACACAACACTCTCAAGCTTTGTTTACTTCAGTGGTTCTTCATTCATTGTGATTTGATATAGAGTCTGAAGTAAGTTTGTCATGTGCAATTAAGACTTCTGCAATAACATTTCTTTAACAAGTGTTTTAAGGGTAACAGTGAAAAATAGTCTTAAGGTGAGAGTACATTTCTTTTGTTCTTTTGTTGTTTAAGAAAAGAATAAAATAAAGTATATGTTACCTGAACACAATATTTCACCTTTTGTAAGTGACAGTAACTTGAGAATCCAAATTTGAGCTCCCCTTCAGGGTATTGTCCTCAGGCCTACTTAGTCCCAAGTTAGAGACTGTGTGCAATACAGCTAGGTACACAGGCTCCTCTCCACAGTCCTTGATTCCACAACTGAGTCTGTAAACCAGCTATGAAGACAATGGAGGTAAAATGTTCTTGCTAGTTCCAGACAATGCAACATGAAGCAATACCAAAAAACCACATCTCAGGAAGCTCCTGTTGAATGTCAGAAAAGATGTGCTGCCATTTGGTGAGACTTGGAGAGGCTGAAGAGCTGTACAGGGAGGAACATAATTAAGTTCAATACAGGAAAATGTAGGATGCTACACCTGGGAAAGAATAACCCCATGTACTTGATGCCTTTGGGGAGAGGGGGATGTGTGTTTGTGTGTGATGTGTATGTCCCTGTGTCTGGAGGACTTTTACATTACAGTTGCTCAAATGAGTAAATTGACATGATAAAAAGCATTATCCCACCTTTCAGGTTCTGCTTCTTATGAGCCTTTTCCTTTATCTGGCTCAAACTCCAGGGTGTATCTAAAACAAAGAGCAGTTTGCATGGTCATCCTCCAGAGGTGGGTGCACACTCCCCCTGCACCTGAACTGTTCTTACATAGATCAGAGGTTTCACCATCACACACCCAAAACCTCTCCTCCTCCCCTTCAGCTGAGGGGTGCAAACCTGGCCTCAGCAAAGCACCCACTACTTTCACACATGGCCAATTGTTTGAGTCATTTTGCAATTACCATTTCAGTCTCTCTCACCAACCTGCTGGAAAGAATTTCTACAGAGAAGGGCCTGGGGGTCCCAGTGGACAATGAGCAGTCCATGAGCCAGCAGTGTGTCCTTGAGGCCAAGAAGAAAAATGGTGTCCTGGGAAGCATTAAGAATGGGAATAGGAGGTAAAGGAAAGTGATCCTGCCCTTTTACTCATCCTTGATGAGGCTGCATGTGGAGCACTGTGTCCAGGTCTGGGCTCCTCAGTACATAAAAGACAAGGAAGTTCCAAAGAGGGTGCAGTGAACGGCTATGAAGAGGAGAAGAAGACTAGAGCATTTCTCCTATGAGATAAGGCTGAATGAGCAGGGCCTGCTTAGCCTAGAGAAGAGAGGAATGAAAAGTGATCTTATAAATGCCTAAAAATAACTTAAGGATAAGTGTCAAGGGGTTTGAGTCAGGTTCTTTTCATTGGTGCCCAGCAACAGTACAAGGGGCAATGGGCACAACTAAAACACAGGAAGGTCCAGCTGACTATGAGGAAAAAATTCTTTACAGAAGCAAGCCCAGGAAAAGGCTGCTGATAGAGGTTGTGGAGTTTCCTTCTCTGGAGATATTCAAAACCCACCTGGATGTGATCCTGTGCAACCTGCTCTATGTGAGCCCACTTTATCAAGGGAGCTGGACTTAATA
>VXBC01004672.1:28306-76652 GCA_013399945.1 Ploceus nigricollis | reverse complement strand
TCAATTGGTTTCGGAGCAGAGGAGGCCCACCATTGTCTTATGTTCCTAAAAGCTATTTGTCAGTTTCTATATTCTTCATTATAAACCCAGCTAACTAAACATTGCGTTGACAAGCAATCAATTATTAGTTAACTACTAACTCTTAACTTCTTCAAGGCCTACCTATTCATTTTAATTAACTCTAATAAGGCTTATATCTAACTAAAATCTTAGCTCCTCTAAAATCTCTAAATTTCTTAAAGTTTATGTTTCAACTGAAAGTTCCAGATTTTGTCTCTGTACATTGTTAGTGGGAAAGGAAAGAAGGTCCTAGGTGGTGGAGAAATGTTCTGAAGGTTTTATTCTGATTCTTAATATTTTTGTTTTAATTTTGTTAATAAACTTTTCTTTATACTCTTTAAAGTTTTAAGCCTGCTTTGCTCTTCTCCTAAATCTTATCTCACAGCAGAAAATGAGTAAATCTAGTCGGTGAACTCGCATTTGGCCAGCATTAGGCCCACTACACAAAATTGATGCGTTGGCTGGGAAGCTCAGATTGGCAAACCAAAACCACTACAGGGAAGTAATTTGAGACAGCGAACAGGGCTTCACCAAGGTCATGTCTTGCCTTGCCAACCTAGTAGCCTTCTGTAAAGGAGTGACTCCATCAGTGGGCAAGGGAAGGAATGTCATCTATCTCAACATCTGTAAGATGGTCTTTGACATGATCCCCCACAACATCTGTCTCCCTAAATTGTAGAGAGATGGATTTGGTGGACAGAGTATTTGATGATGTGGAATTGTTGGGATGGTCTCATCCGGACAGCATTGACCAAGTGGTTTAATGTGTGGATGGAGTTCAGTAATTACTGGTGTCCCTCAGGGGTATGTATTGAGACCAGTACTGTTTAAAGTCTTCATCAGTGGTATAGACAGTGGAATTTCATATGGTAATGAAGATGCCTCTATTGAGATATTTCATCAACGTAGGAAACATAAGCCATGTCCAAACTGAACATAAACCAAAATCAGAACCAAAAATAACTGTTTGATTTCACAGTCTGTCTTCATATTTATTTATTTATTTGAAATAGCCTCATATTCTTGTCACAAATCCAGTTATTTTCTTTATGGTTATGTCCCAGGTTGAAAAGCAAGATTTTATTCAATCCCATCTGTGAGCAGTTTTTTTTCCCTCCTTATCTTATCTCCCCACCCCCGGGAAGATATCTGTTGTTAATAGCCCATTAAATGTCACTGCATGACTGTTAAAATTACATCATCCCATTGTGGGATGCTCCGCCCAGAGGGAGGAGACAAACTTTCCTGACTCAATATAATCTGAGTTCTGAAACCCAGGCTTCAGGCTTCCCACTGAGAACAGCTGGGTTCTCCAGTGGACCATTAGAGGAAGATCACACCCTCTACTGGATCTGACAGAACCACGTCGGCCATTTCAGGAGGACTGCAGCCATCCCAGCCTGGACTGCCACCACCACCAGGGTGTCAGGTTGTATTCTGACTCTGTCAGTGGTTTTCTTCTCCTTTTGTATTATTGCATGTATTTAGGTTTTTTCCCTTTTCCTAATAAATTGTATTTCTGACTTGGAGTCTCTCACTGGTTTTGCTTTCAAACCAGAACAGGTTAGTAGGAAAAATATAAAATGATAACTTCAAAAACAGAAGATATTTCTAATGCAGAAAAAAAAAAATATTTTTTTATACTTACAAAATTTATGGTAGATTGCAGTCTGACTTCAGCTGCAATTTCCACACAAAAAGGAGGTAGAATATAAAAGCCTTCTCCCTGCCACTAATTTGCACTTCCTTATTCAATCACTGGTGAAGTATATCTAAAACTAAATCACACAAATTATGAAGGAACTTACAACAGGTTGTAAATTACAAAAGGAGAGCATAGTTTTTTCTCTTAAGGAAGTAGTGGCAATGGCAAAAAAATGGTGGCAAGTTTTAGGCAGATTATTTTCTCCTTACATGTAACCATAACCTTTCAACTGCTCTTTAGATTTTCAGTCTGTATGATGTCCCCCAAAGGGCTACACATACTTATTCCATGTCACATTGGGGATTATAATTTCCATTACACAGCTTTATTTCATGCACATAGGTTAGGGTGCTTGTCATTCAGAATTGCTAGAATATACCCTTTTCCTGCTAGAAAATGGCTATGAATCCAAACTGCACACAGTTAACGGCACTCTAAACAGCTATAAAAATATACTGTATTTCTGTGAAACTAAACATGGTCTGTGCTCTCTTCAATGTTCCCAAAGTAAAAGTAAGTCAGAGGAGAGCTTCTATTAACCAAAATAAGAAAAAAAAATCATTCATCGTTCTCTTTTCTTTTATAAAAGTTTAAAAAATTACAGTAGAATTTCATGTTATTAATTTAACAATATCTATTTCTCTTCCAAAGAAAAAAGCGACGTAGCTCTAAAATAACTCATGTATAAGCAAGGTGGTTCTTCCTCTTCAGTGAATGAGTTAGATAAAGGTTTAAATCTTGCTTAGTACTTTAGTTCCTGCATCATCCAGGTAAGGTGGTAAAAAGGTACTTGCACTTTTACAACTGAGATCCCAAATTACCATGGTCTGCTTTTTTTGCAGCTAGCCATAATATTTTTTGACAATTGTTGTTTTATCACCAGACTTCTTTAGTGTTTAACTAACTTTCAGTATCTCCTTCAAGATTTCCTACATTTATTTATCATCCTTCTTAAATTGCAAAACCTAAAACTTCACATAGTACTTCAGCTTGTACCACATCAAAGTAAAAGGTGAAAAAATAGCTTGCTCTGTTTTAGAGACACTATATATTAATTTCTAAGTGCAGCCAGGTGGTCTGCAACACCATATCACCTCTGATTCATGTTGGTGTAATGTTTTGCTCAAATCCCTTAGGCATCCCCTGTAAAATGGCTATTACTGACTGGTTCCCCCTCCCATATCTGCGTTCCCTTAAGTAAGCAACACTTTGTAATTGATTACAGAGCCTGAAACTTTGCCTGGGCTGGTAATCTTCCACAGTGTAGCTTGATCTGTGAATGTAATGAACAGCCTCCATTTTATCTTTCAGAGTGCTAATGAAAAATATTGAATATCAGTACTCATGACACACTTCTGTTTTGATTATGAGCCACTGATAATTAGTCTCTGCAAACAGGTTCTAGCCACTGTAACCCATAATGTATTTTGTACTGTATTCTCCAAGGTGATCTGTCAAAATGTAAAATCTGAAACTGGTAAAACCCTGACATAAGTGATATAACATCTCCTGCTCCTCCTCTATCCATTAAATATATTATTTTGTCACAGAATAAAAAATCAGACTCATCTTCTGCAATGTGTTATTTGCGACACTTGTCACTTTTAATTTTTTCACATTTTTTACATGCATTTCAGCATGTTTTTATTTGTTGATATTGTAAAATAAATTCCAGCATGATTCTGGGTACAGAGGAGGAACACAGGTTTAGTTTCCCATTTGCCCATTTGCAGATATACCTTTATAATTCACTTTTGGTGATGTGTGCTCCTCTAAATGTGATTCAACGGTGATCACTAAAGTTTTGAATCTTAGGTTTAGCTGGCTATGTGTGAGTTATAAAATTCAAATATAGATTTGTCTGTGATAAGGGAAAAGATAGAAAATTTTTGTATTACTCTCTCTTCCTCTTACCAAATTCAGGCCAATGCTGTAGATGAGCTGCCTTCCCTCCAATCTTCAGCAAAACCCTAAACTGTCGCTTCTTCTGGCGCTTCCTCGCCCGGGCCTCGCAGTTATTCCCCGGGCGCGCCTCGTCGGGGGGCGACAATCCCCCGGGGACGGGCGACANATATAAAACATGCACCACAACACTAAACCTGTTTCATTTTCACTACAAACCTACTGCAAATTTCTGTAACGATATTTTCTGAAAATATTACTCTATATGGTAAAAAAAATGAAATTATTGGTAAAATGGTTGAAACTGTCAAATAAATAACAACAAAAAAAAAGACAGTGAAATGATGAGTAAAATTAACAGTATCAAAACTTTCTTTTCCTTATTCTTACAGGGACCTAAAAAAGGCAGAAGTCCAATGATTTTCCATATATTTTTTCATATCATCAACACACATTACAAAATCATTCTGTCTCTTAGAAAGATGAATATGATTTTAAATCTCTGAGAAAGGGAGTTGAAAAGTAAATGTCTTGAGCAGATCCAATGATCTGTCTCTGAGTAACAAGAACCCCTTTTTTACTTTCCACTGTTGCTGAGTAGCTAGAAAAAAAAAAAACCATCTTGACAAGAAATTATACTTAAACAAAAACCCTAAGAACTCTTTTCCAATAGAGAATACTTACAGAAAGCATTTGTCATGATTCATATTTAATATCCAGCCTAGTTTCAGAAGATACTGCAATTAAAAGTGCTTTAATGGCAATGATTTCTAATTCATAGTGTGAGCCTAAGAGTATAGCAACTGTTAGAATTGATAGATGATTTTTAACTCTCAGAAGATAACTTTGTGTTCAATTAGATAAGCTTTGCAGGATTAAAACTAAAGCTAGATGAATGTAAAATAGCTTATAAATACTACTGAAACAACTAAACTTTTATGACATTAATCTGGGGCATATGATTGCAAAATTACATAGAGACAAATCCAGGACATAGCATGACATGCAAAATTTTTTACATTTATCATGGGTTGTGATGACAGTTTTATAAATGAAATATAGAAATATTTTAAATAATGTGTATAGATATCCCTTATTCAAATTGTGGGGAAAAAAGGTTACAGAAAATGACCTATCTAAATAGTTGGAAGTTGAAATGTGAAAATCATCCAAAGCTGAACTGAGAACACACATATGAAGGGTCCCAGAGAAGGAGATATTCAGATGACACAATGGACTTTTATAGGAGTATAACAACACAGTGAGTAGGAGGAGCAAAGTATTTAGGCTGAAATGCTATGGTACCATAAAAAATGGTAGCTATGGTTTGTTTGGAGTTTTTTGTACTATGCTAAAACTCTTGCAGAGAAACATTGAAAAAAGACCATGACCAACCAACCCACAGGCTCAGGCAAAGATATCCAGCTCTTGAAACTAGATGTAAACACTATTATTATTATTATGTTGTTGTTGTTGTTGTTGTTGTTGTTGTTATTACTGCTTCATGTTAACAAAGAGCACTTGGTCTTGAGGTGTATGAGTGAAAGTGAATAGAGAAAGAAAAGGTAGTGAGGTTCACTTGAAGTACATCATATGTGTGGTCTGTGAGAGCCATAGATAGCAATAAGAAAGCAAACAGTTTATACTCTCCAGAACAGCAGGATAATTCAACAGAGAATTTAAAAGGAATATATACAGTAAGCATTCTATTAGGTCTATAAGGTCTCAGAAGTAAAGTCTCTAATTACCCTAAATATCTTTGAAGGAAAAGGGATTCCAAGATAATACAGGTGCTGCTTCATAGATTTCAACCATGGGACCTCGTACAGAGCATGGTCCTTAAAGGAGGCTGTTAAGGAAAGTTCTCAGTTTGACCACACACAGGACTTCCTAGCAGCCATACCATAGTTCTACCACCAGAGGCTGTCACAGCTGGGACCGAAGCCCCTTCACAGTCGGCGGCTCCAATGAGCCAAAGGGTACCTCCCTTGTCTCCCCACACACCCCACTCTCACATGGTGAGACAAGGTTTCCTTACCAGCTCAACCCTGGGTTTCCCTTAGGAGAGCCTCAGAGCCTGTCTTGTTCCATAAAGCAATTTACTCAGAGTGCAGTAACACAGAAACAGCTCGAGCTGGTTCCTCCAATGACAGACCCCCAGCACAGGAACCCGTGGGCTTCTATACCCTCACAGTCCAAGGGCAAAACTATCTCTGTTCCTCCTGAGCCATCAGCTTGNCAGCTGCACATGAGCTGCCTGCACTGAATTTGTTCCTCATCCAGACATCCTAGGATAAGTGCTCCCCTCCACCAGTCCTCCATCAGCATAGTAGATATAAATCTTATAAATTTTCAGGAGCAGTGGTACTGGTGGTTAAGCACCTTCTGTCTTCAAGGTGCTCTCCAAGTACTTCCCTGTCTGCACTGGAGAGGAACTAATAGTCATAAAATTACACTCAGTTCCGCATTTAAAGTTTTTCAGTTATTTGACAATGGAAGAACTTTTGGACTAAATAACGGTTTGACTAGTAGATCTGAACTTACAGTTAAGTTATACTTCTGCCTTCATTGGCTTTATTTACAAACAATAATAAATGTTAATTACATGAGAATGTAAAAATAGGTATATGTATAATATATCTAGTGAGTAATAAATATTCACAATATTTAATTAATTTTTATGTGATCATTTACAAATACTTAAAAAGATTCTGCATTTAGCTAACAACTAAAAAGTTGTTTCTGCACCTCTGAATCTTAAAGATATAATATCCATTTAAATAGTTGTAGAGGAAAAGTCACTAGGAAATCTACTAAAATTTTCACTGCAAAGGACATTCTGAGATGAAATTTCTTTCTCACTTTTATATCTTTATTTTAGCTTTTCTCTTTTCACTCCATTTGCAAATATATATATTTCTTTCCCCTGCTTAATTAAGCAAGGCAAAAAGTACAGGTGATGCTGCATCTAATAATCAGTTAAAGCAATTAATTGGAATATTTTTGGGTTGTAACAAGAAAGGATCTTAAAAAACATATAGACTAACTTTATGAGAGATTACAAAAAGGAATAGTCAAAAGGAAAAGTTAAACTAAACAAAAAAACTTTTTACAGCCTGTAAAAAGAAACCATAAATGCCTTTATTTACAGCTGTTTCAGCAAAGCTGCTGGCTACCAAAGTTCTAAGTGAAACCAGAATGAGACCCTGACTGCTGTCAGAAAGGCAGCTTCAGCAAAGGACCATGCAGCAATATTTTTCCCAGCCAGCCTGTCTAGGCAAATAAGAATAATGGTTGTGAATGGATTAAGAGTTCACAAAAGTGTATCATTTATCCTCAGGAATGTTTCTGATCTCACTCCTTGTCTGCCAGTTTTCCTCTAGGGCTTTGGTTCAAGAGGAGGATCCATAGTGAGAATAAAACACATTGTCCCACAGGGGGCAAATTGCTACAGAAGTACAACAGAAATCCCCTCTTAGCTGCAAAAACCATTCCTGTCTACTTCTCATAGACAAATGAAATACAAAGAAAAGCATAAAAGAAAGTGTATTTTAGATCCCAGTATGATAATATAAGAAGCCATACTTATGCTATCTCCATAAAATGGCAGGATTTATACAAGGTTTAACTTTTACACGATGGTATTATTAAACGTACTATCTACTTAAAGCTGCTCTGCCAGTAAGATTGAATATTATATTTGCCTGCTGTGTGGATATACAGATTAAGGTTGGGCATTATTTTGATTGCAGTGCAGTGGGGAGTTATTTGCAAAGGATATTCTTATTTCAGAGAATTATCAAAATACCACAAAAAGCACATCTTTTGTGTCTAAGTGAACAGGATGATTCTGAAAAGTAGCTCATACAAATAAGCAAGTCTCCTGTGATCAGAGACTCAGATTTTATGATTTAAAAATCAGATAGTGTTATGATATTAAAAAATAATCATATTACCAACATTTCTTAATCAGTCCTGTGATGCTACTACTGACTTGGTGTACTGGCAACTAAGCATACCCTGTAGTAACAATATCAGCAATGGAGGGCTTTAACAGGTAATGGCTTTCAGGTATAGCCTGAGATCACTAAATAATAAGCAACAGCCAGTAAGCAAGAAATGTAATTTTTAAACTACTGTAGCACTAACCCATGAAAAATCCCAAACTTAAAGATTTAAATAAAGACAAAAAGTTTATTCTCATCCAGTGCACAGTAGATGCATGCATCTTTTTGTTGGAGTATGTTTGGGTGCAAAATATTTGTGCATTCAAAAGGAAATAGAACAAGTTACTTAGAAGTTACTGTAAATTACTGTTAGCATATTAAGTTAGTAAACTGAGATAGAAATCATAGAAGTTGAAGGAATATGCTTTTAATGTTTTTACACAGCTGTAAGTATCTGATCATGTGTACTATTTTACATCTTCCATCAACAATTCCCAGAAACTGAAATATTTCCTCTTTCCAAAAATCCTGCAGTTGAGATTGAACCTGGTAAAACTCTTCATAGATGTGAAGTGTCTCCCTCACCAAATACAACATTTTCTTGTGAAATAAGTCCTTACTTTCAAAGCAGGATTTGGACAAAAAGTTGGAAGAGTAACGGTGGCCTCTTATTTTTGAGACAGGACTTCTGACAACTATGCCAAAGAAGTTTTGTGTGAATGATATAATCAAGTTTTCTGCACTTCAGGAAATTTCGGAGATCACTATACTTAAAAGTGAGGACTGAATTTACCAAATTGCAATCCTGGAGTATCCCTTCAGAGAAGAACACAGGACAAGAAAGATGCTAGGTCTGAATTCACTCAGAGGTCCTATTCTGCACACTATTACTCCAAGCACAGGGGTGTAAAAATGTAAGACTGTAGGTAGGTATACAAGTATATAAGAAGAGACTTTAGACAAAACAATGAACTTAGACTTTCTGAAAATAAAGTTTTTGTTTCAAAACAATAAAATTCCTAAAATGGGGTCAGGAACAGCTTCTTCCACTAATCTGTTTTCTGTAACGATTACAGTTATTAGCTGTAAGTTATTTGCAACTTTGTCCGATTTTTGGTGTGATTTTATAAGCATCATCAATTGCTATTCTTTTTTCTGTAGGAAAAGATGTAGAAAACTTTATTCCTCTCTTTCCCAGATACTTTGATACTTACTTTTGAAACTATACAGTCTGTTCTATATGAAGTGCTTCAGGAGTTCCTTTAAAGAAAAGGAGTAAACACTAGAAAGCCATTTAACAGCATCAGTTGTCCCTGGACTGCAGTATCAGAAACATGTCTTTTATGTTTATGAAACCTTATTCCAAGCCTTACTGCAAGACTTCAGGAGGCTCTGAAAAAGTATTGAAGACTTCCAGCTTCAGATAAACATTGGGAAAAAAGGCAAAATCCTCCCTGTACATGCACATGCAATATATAAAAAATAAACTATTTGAAATAGAAATGGAAGGAATATAATGTGCCTACTTTCTCATCCTGTAATTGATACAGCAGTGCATTAGAAGAATTTGCCTTAGTAACTAAAGTTTTAGAACAAATCCATTTTACTTCAGGGGAACTCGTAATACAAAACAGAATAACTGCTCTTAATTCTACCTAAACTTATACTACAATTCACAGTAAAATGTCTAATTGTTATGTATTATCCAAAATCACAATGCAAGAGTGTATAAAAAAGTCCACATCAGATGTGAAACTATCTGCCAGGAAGCTCTTTCTATTAGAAAAAATCTTTATGAAATTAGATTTGCCTTTAAATATCTTCTTCTATGTTCATCTCTCTGTAAATGTATCTCTGTAAAAAGTTTCAGGATTGGTTCATTCAAAAAGAAACAACTGAGAAAGGGCCTCATCAATGTCTACGGGTATCTGAAGGAGAAGGGCCAAGAGAGTGGAGCTAGGCTCTGGGTGCTAAGCAGTAGGACGAGAGGCAATTGGCAGACACCTGCACAGGAAGCTCCACCTGAACATGAGGAAGAACTTTTAGATGCACAGGTGATCATATACTGGAACAGGTTGCCCAAAGAGATTGTTGCATCTCCCTCACTGGAGGTATTTAAGAACTCTCTGAATGAAATCCTGTGCCAAGTGCTCTGGGATGACCCTGGTTGAGTAGGGAGATTGGACCAGATGACCCACTGTGGTCCCTTCCACCATGATCCATTCTATGCTTCTAAAAAAGCCTCTAGTACTCCTCCTTGACTGTCTTTGATGTAGAAGTTTTCTTTCATGATGAAATAATTAATCAGGTCTCTAACAACAAACATACTTTTAAAGTTCCTGTATAATCATAAGGTATTTATCTCTCCACTGAATCTTAAACCTCTTAATCCTCTTACTCATCAGTTTCTTGCTGATACAAATTAAAATATAATAAAAAACAATCTCCTTTTAAGTTCCCTGCTATAAGTATATCTAGCAACATGCTGATATTTAGGGGGATCAGCAGAGAATTCCCTGAGCATGGAAAGTTCTCACCCTTGTCTCAGTTCCAGCAGGCAGAGGCAAGAAGGAATGAGCCCATTACATCACAGCTAGTACAGGTACTTTGGAGGAAAACTCCAATTAGCAGAGAACCCCAGGTGGCAACAGCCTGTGCCAGAGCATGGTGGAGGCCTGAAAATATGCCTCACGCATTGCTTTTCTCCTTTTTTCTTGTCTACTGGCTGAGCCTTGGCAAAACCTAGTTTGAGCAATGAGGCTTCAAAAACACCTTTGTACTTCCAGATGTTCCTCAGATTTAGCAATCAGAGTCAGGAAGTAAAGAAAGCTAATAAATTAGGACACAATTAGCTCCTGAAAATACAAAGTAGCTCTGTTTGCAGGACTTAAGGCACTCCTCCTTTTCAATCTTTTCATACACCTCATGCAAACTTAGGGTGGTCTCTGCGTGTTGGCTTTCTATATGAAAGAGAGTAGAAAACTACTTTTGCTCATGGAGGTATTTATTATCAGGTTTGCTGCTGCTACAGGGGCCATGCAGTAGAGCATGAAGGTTAAAATGAAACTGAAAGTAGACTAGAATTTCACATGTAACAGAAGCTTTGCAGTGAAATACTGTTAAACCAAGTAAACACTGCTATAAAGACAATAAAATGACTTGTTTCAGTAAATTCAATCAAGTTGTAATTAATTAGTACACCATTAAATGTTAAGTTTTTGTACTTAAATAGGAGAATCTTTGCCAGCTTTCGGCTAAATTACATGAAGTTTCATAAACTTGTCTGTAGCACAGAAGATACTTTGTACATTTAATACATTATTTAACTTAGTTACAAAAACCCTCTTAGTGTAACCAACCAGTGACATTTTCTAATTTACTCATCACTGTACAGGATGCAGGAAAAGAGATGCATGTTATGGAGCAATAAGAGATGAATGAAATAGTATTAAAAAGAAGGTGGTGGTATACTTCATGCAAGAAAAAGTAAGATTTAACAGAATTTTTTAGTTTTGTTTATAATACATTATTGGAATTAGGTGTCTTTCTGCAATAATAAATGTAGGACTTAGCTAATAACATGTTTACCAGAAACGTAGGAAAACCTCAGCAAACTGTGCTGCTGTAAAAATATTTATATTAGTGTAACATTGCAGTGGCTTTTTGAATCTTGGTGAGATGGTTCCCTAAAATACAGTAAATTAAATATACCTGTCCTCACCAAGTGTGTGAGGACTACTTATTAACTCTGAGGCAAATGCAACTGCTTCTCAGGCAAATGCTCTTATTGGAGTTGCAAATAATACAGTCATTAATAGAAATAATAACAAAACTACTACTTTCCTTGCAGTTTATTAGATTTTTTGATGTTTTGCAAAAATGGGATAATAAGAGAGCTGAAAAATATAATTACACATTATTTGCTTGTATAATTATGTCCTTTTATACATCTTGGAGTTCTAAAGCAATATATTTCATAAATATCTTTCCCAAATCAGGATTTACTTCCAGACTTTCCTTCTCGAAACATCTGTGCAAAAATAATGATGTCATTAGAACACTCTTTTAGATATTCAGCTTCAGGCTGTTCACTGTGAAGATTTCAGACCAAACAGGATGATTCAAATTTCACTTCTGTCTATGGTTAGTGAAGCTCACTGGAGTTTTTTGGTTTCAAATAACAGAAGACATGCCAACATAATTGAAAACATCACCATCATCATAACCATCATCATTATAATCATTGTCATCATCAAAGAATAATAACAATAATAACAACAATAATATTAATAGCAATAGTAAATAGTAGTTTGTGTCTTTTATCTTCTGTACTGACTCCATTTTCCATCTGTTGTTCATTTGGCAGGTGTCAGACAACACCCAACTATACTGTTCATGACATGTGTTATCTTTCAGTTCAACACTCATAAAATAACGCTATGCCAAACTTCAACCTAATTAGCTCTTTTTAACAAAATTCAAGTTGTAGGTGTCTGAATGACTGTTTTTTTAAAAGGAATTATAGTGATATGTTTCATTTTACTGCAAAATTTATATCAGAAAAAGTTACTGATTTATTGCCAATTTATCCAATCCCATGTTATTGGTTTCTATAAACAATTTCCACCCTTTCTGACTTGCCCAACATGGAAATAATGAGTAATCCACATCACCCTCAAGGCAATTTTGACCTGGAGTACAGTACAATAATATCTGTGTGGACAACTTCCAAAATTGAGCTTTTTTTTTTGCTAGAGTCTTCTTTTGTAATAAATATCTTTGGCCTGTTCCTGAAGTGAACAACCAGCCATTTAATTATTCACAGACAACAGGACAGCTCTGGGTCCACTTCTTATGTGCTTCAATAAGTAAAATATTCTAAAACTTACCAAAAGAAAGAAACAAACCAAATAAAAATAAACCAACCAACCAACCAACCCCCCCAAAAACAAAAAACAAAACCCAAACAAACAAAACAAAACAAAAACAAACAAACAAAAAAACCCTGGAATTTAGGCTGGAACTTCCCAAAGATTTCAAGTAACTCTAGAGGTAAAAAATCACCAAATTCCATTGATATCCATACACAAACTGTTTTAGGAAGGATTATTTTTTAAATTAATATGGAATTATAGCGGAAAATTTTGGAAGCAGGTAGCCTAAATGGCTAACGTTACTTAAGAATTCCAGTGCCGCATTTATTTAGTCTTTAACAACACTCCACTTACATTTACAAGAAAAAAACCTCCTTTCACTTCCTTTTCCTTTATTCTCCACTCCTCACTCCTTCCTGACCCACCTATGCCAGAGTTATTTGCAAAAGACGCAAAAAGAATACATCTTTTTCAATTCCTTTAAGCTTTGGCACCTTTCTTAATTATTGTAGAAACATAGGAATGTTAAGCGCAGTTATACCGAGTGTAAAAACTATGATGTTCTACACATGATTTTTTCAACTGACATTGAAAAGACATGTTAAAAATAGTCTTAATAATCCTTAAAAAGAAGTTATGCTTTACATATTACTAGCCCCTTCACTCCCCTCCCTGCTGCCCACACCCTGCTTTTCCCCTTCCCCTTCTAGTTTTTTTCCTTTTCCTTTCCCATCTCAATTATTTTGTGGTCAGAACTGGAAAACCTTGAATAGTTAGTGATTTCTGGGTTTTTACCTAGTTTGTGTATCTACAAAAATGCTTGCCTGCTTTGAGCCATATGTCTATATTAACCAACATTTCAATATACTTAGAATACACAAAAGACTAGAAAAACCTTTCTAAACCTGTGTTAATTGTTTTTTCCTTTAAATAATTCTAAATGAGAATGAAAAAGTAGAAAGGACTGTGCTATAATTCTGAAATACATCTGTTTTTTCATGTTAACTTTCACAGCATTGCATAATATTAAATCATAAATCATTAAGAGAAACATGAATTTTTCAGTGAACCAGATAGAAATGTCAAAGCATTTTAGAATTCAAGAAATGATCCAGAGTTCAGAATGATTGGAAAAAGAAACGTATTTGCTAAACAGGAAAACTTAGATGATTGCATATGTTTGATGTTTGCATTTATGGTGTCTCAGAGATGCTGTCTCAAAATGAGAAGAAATATAGAAGAAGCCTCAGTGACCTTTAACTTCTCTATCCCATAGCAATACATTTTAAACATTTACCCTTCCTGGTTAATTCCAAAGATTTGACAGCTGAGAATTCCAGACAAGACTGTATCAGAGACAACATAAAAAAGCAGCATTTACAGTCTACAAAAGTTATCTCATTGTCATGCAGAGCCTAATTAGAAAATTAGGTTTAGCAGAAGGCATACAAAGCACAGGAAGAATAAGGACGGCTCTCTGTGAAATTGCTTTTCTCAGCACAGAAAGTTCTCTGAACATGGATGGATATGGTGACACTCTGAAAACCAGCAGTAGTAGAGGGACTTTTCTCAGCGGCAGATCAAATAAAATGCTCTTTACCTGCAGTGCCTTTGCTTGGTGATATTATAATTGAGTTTTCTTCATAGAGTGATGACTAGATTTAAACCCAACTATTATTAGGGAAAATTCAAGTAATGAAGAAGTTAGACTCTTGTTGTGTTGCATGTTTTATATTATTACCCTTANGTCCACGGTCTCGGGGGAGTGTCGCTCGTCCCCGGGGGATTGTCGCCCCCCGACGAGGCGCGCCCGGAGAATAACAGCGAGGCCCGGGCGAGGAAGCGCCAGAAGAAGCGACAGACTCTGTAAGTTTTCTAGAGTGAGACTGTCTTGCTGAAAGATGGTACAAAGGAAAAAAGCCACATAACAGAGGGCTTTTACACTTTACTCAATTTACAGTTGTAGTTTACTTTTAAATAGCCAGGACAATGGCATATTAGACTCATCTATTAGGTTTTTAGAAGCTGTAAATGTGAGTCTTCCTGTGGCTCTGTAAAAAACCCTAAGGGATAATTTGGTAAGCGTGGATGAGTCACAATGTTTTCAATGCACTGCAATGGGAGATGATTTTCACTACAGAAGAAAAGCATGATTTTAAATCAAAGAATTAGGGAATTGTAAAAAATTTAATAATTTGGAGGATTTGTATTGAAAAAATTCTATTCATATTGGTGCACTTCTGTTCTTCTGATGAGACTGTACATCTTGTTACACCATCTCAGAGGGTGTTCAATTGCTGTTTGGAACTAGAAGGAACATAGAAGCATTTTTCAATAGAAAACAGTGACACCATAAGTGTTTGGCATTTGGAGTGACAAGTTTAAAAAGGGATCAGCGTATGTGGAAATATGACGATTTTTCAGTAAGGTATTGACAATATGAATCTCTGACACATCACAAGAACATGTATTACTCAAAGTTTTTCATTCAGCATTGGAGGCACGCCCAGAGAAGGCAAGTTAATAATTTTCTTAGCAGTGGTAGGAGCATGTCAATTCCAAATGAGGGCTGTAATATGGACCCTAACTGCTTTGAGTGAGACTGTTTTCCCCAGGAAATATGTGTGCATTGTCAAAGTAATGAAGTAGCTGAAATAGGCAAATATTTACGACAGAGATTTGTCACTGCAGCTCCAAGCAGTCAACAACTCCAGAGAGAATAGGATGCATGGAATGTAATAATGGAATGTAATTTTTTTTGGTGGAAAAGTAGATAGACAATTACTGCTAAGGAACCTGCAAGCAGTGCTGTACTTGGCTGGTTTGAAACTGGAATAGCAAACCCAAAGGAGCTATTCAGTGTATGAAAGTTAGCCATTATAGATTGTTATATTTTTGTAAATGTTTGAGACTAATCAAATTGGAACAGTTAGCATTAAAAAAAATATTAACAAAAGTAGTTTAACAAAATAGTGTCACAAAGCTGCATGTAAAAGGCTTCCATATAAACCTGGAACTTTGTACTCACAGATTAAAGATGGAAAAATTTATCAGAAATATTTGACAGCAATACCAATCCCTATATTTCTGGTATAAATATGCCTTATAATGTTTTAGCACTAAGAAAAAATTTGGTCTGATCCCTAATTTGAAATTAAAATTAAATTCATACTTAACTTTCAATACAAGTTACTCACTCTAAACATGGCCAATGTAATGGATTTTTAATGATTTTTTTCTACCAAAGTAGAAACAAAAAAATAGAAAGCATATTATCATGCTTTCTGTTACCTGTGTTATTATTTGTCTCCCCTAGAATTAGAAATTACTTTAAAAATATATATTCTCAATCAGCAGATACACCATATGGAACCAAAACTTTGAAATGTGTATCTTCATATTTATATTATTTTTATTATACAACAAGATATTTAGTTTAAATTGTAGGTATTATTAACACCTGTAAGCACATTATTATCATGTTAATCTAATTAACACATAATTTTTTTTTTTGAATATTCCAGTTTACTTTTATTATTACTTGACTTGGTGTCATACTCATTGCTGTGATAAAATTAAGGACTTCATGCTTTGTAGTGCAGCATTAATGTATGGAAATTTTAGTACACATGGGCTAATAAAACCATGTCTATTAATACTTTAAAGATTAGAAACTTCATGCAAAAGTGACTAGCATAGATAGTTTGCAGGATCATACAAATGAAATTCTGAAAGAACTTAACGTGGATCCAATATTCTTTTACTGGTGTTTAAATGAGCCACAAGGTCATAAAGCTAGCCTGTAAAGTCCTTGTAAAAACTCAGAGTTCAGCTGTACACTGTAATCAGAAAAAAAATTAACCATTAAAAACACTGTATTTCAAAAAAAGGTATCACAGTCAAGGAAATTCAGAATGCTTTTCACAATAAGTGAATATCCCTTCTATGAGAAATTGGTTTAAAAAGTACAGGTAGGTTCCTATTTCAAGTAACTTGTACTACGTCACAAGAAGAGAATAAAAGGGGGGAAAATGTTAAAGCTGGTCCATCAGCCTAATCCTATTGGACTAAAAAAACTAGTTACAATGTGCTAATTGTGCTGAACAGAGCTAAACAGACTGAAAGGTTTTCAAAAGGCAATTTTTACAGAGACAAACTATGGACACAGTTCCCAGTTTTCATTCTCCATACTCTGAAGGTCCATGTGGATTTCACATTTTCAGCTATAGCTGAGAATAGGAAGAAAATTTTAGGATATGTTTCGCTTTCCTATAAAAAACAAGGGATAGGGGTTATTTTTGAAACATGGAGCTGAATTAGCCATTTGAATTCCTGCAAGTTTTACACAATGAGCAATTAATTAGCATAACTACAAAGGCAGAACTTGTGAAAATAGATATTGCTGTTTCATTTCATATTCAAGATAGACATAAACGAGTATCATACCTCTGAGAGCAAACAGTGTTTTGGATGGGATTGAAGGAAGTACAGGGCAGTGCTTATGGGATTACTGGTTACAGCTGTCAGCCCTGCCAGAATTCATCACCCTCAAGTAAAAGAGGTCTGAATTTCTCTGATCTCCCTCACCCATTCAAGTTAATACAACTGTTGATGGTTTCATCTCTAAAAGGATTTGCAGTCTTTGATTTTGATCCCAATAAGACCTCAGCCATAGTGATCACTAGTGCAAATGAATTAGTTTCACAAGTTGATTTCATACATGTGTAGGAAGATATTTCTTTTTCCCTGCTTTAAAAATATTGGTTTTGACTTCTTCAGTGTATCACTGTTGACCGAAACCAGCATTTTGAAAAAGCAGCCCATTAAGTGCTTTTCTGACTAAGCAGCATTAAACTTAACTGGTATTAGACAATTTGATGATACTATCCATGGTCCCTTTTCTTATTTCTACTAACAGTTCAAGAGAACACTCCACAAAAAAAATCTGCATTAGAGATTGGCCACAAGTTATTCTCAGGCATACAAGCACTTGCCTTCTCTTGAAGGAGTCAGATGAACAGTTAAAATTCCTACAACTTACAGGGATGAAAAGATTCTCTTCTGTTCATAAATGGTAATGACTTAGAACTTCAGACATATGGACAGGAAGTTCATTTTGCTAGTTATGTTCACAGGGTATCATAGTTGTTTCTTCCTGTAAAGGTTAGGGTTTTTAAAAGATTTTTTTAATATTTAAATCTATGAAACAGCTGAGATTATTTTTAAGCATTGTTATCAAACAAAGATGCAGTAAAACTTTTGAAAAAGAAAGTATTTTTGGTTTTTTCTAGCAGGTACTAAATTCAAAGTAAAGTCATTTAAATCACTTGACTGGGTTAAAACTGGAGTTTAGATATTCAATATGAGAACAATATGCTAAAACTAGGTCATCACTATTTTGAAAATTGTAACCTTTAGGGTGGGTTTTGTTGATTTTTTGAGGTTCTTTTTAGGTAGTATGCATTAACATTTTTTTCTTTGTAGCACTTTCATCTAAAAAGAGAGGAAACAGTTCAAAAGGATTTAATTAAATTCCTCTTCACCTCTAAACAGATACATAATCTTGAGAAAGAAGGTCATATCAGAACAAGCGGTTCTGATTAGGTCTAGTCAAGTGTTATTTCTAACATTTTGAAATGACAAATAGGTATCAGAATATAAAGGCATATAAATATTGTGGACTACTTACACGAATCTAACTTTTTTAAAAAAATAAATTCAGTTGTTCTCTGAAAACCTACAGTCTGATATAAGATGAAAAGTAAAAGCTTTTATTTCCAGAATAGGAGTTTACCTTCAATTAGCATCTTAACAATTCTTGCAGACATGAAACCTAGAAACAGATAAGAAAACATGCAATGTAGAAAAATGTCATGTTGGTTTTTAGAATTTTTGAAAAAAAAAGCATTTGAAATTCAAGTCATTGTAAATTTCTTCATTTTGACTAAAAGTGAAGTAAAAAAGAAAAACTGCTTAAGCATCTTTTATGTATATATGAGGTATTTGTAAGCAAAACTATATAAATGTTGCACCATGATGGCCTACTGTATGAAAAAAAACAATAGAAAGTTTAGCCCTGGCTTTTTATTTTCTTAAAGACAAAACCATCATCATTCATGGCAGGTTTCCTTTTTTTTTGTGTCTTGTAAGAGTGAAGAACATATTGAAGACTGTCTGGAATCTTGTTAATGCACTATATTACTCTTGTACCTCTTGTACTTCAGTTTTGTATTGTTCCTGGCACGTCTTGATTAGAGCTTTCAAGCTGCACCAAATTTTATATGTCTAAGCACATATTCTTGAACTCTTTGTCAGTTCTTCAGATTCTGCATCATATACCTGGATACCTTTCAGAGTTCCCACATTTAGGCTGAGACACTGTTTTAAATTGAAATAGTTAAATAAACAAGATTTCTAAATAAAGACAATGGCTTTTTTAAAATTTAGTGGGGATACAGCTTCAGAGCTGGGAATGAAATCTATAGCAGCTAGCCTTCAGGCCAATACATAAAAAGCAAGACATATCTGTAAGAAAAAAGAAATATGGGAAATGTTAGCTATAACACTCTTAACTGAAATTAAAACTACAATAATATATCTTATTTTTCTATCATTATTCTATATTAATATTATATCATGTTTAAGATTATTAGAGAGAAATGTTTGGAGGTTTTTGTTCAGTTTAGTTTCATTTTGGTTTGTTTTTTCTTTTTTTAAGTAGTCCAAGTATTATTACTCAGGACTAATAGAACTTACTGTGTTTTAAAATTCTGGAGCTCAAACCTGAGAACCAATCTAAAGAACACTAAAACAAACAAACAAAAAAAAAGAAGTCAGGAAAGGAAAGAATGCTTTAATACATGGTATCCATATAAACAATTCCTGAGAGAGCTGAGCAGAAAACTAATATGAAACTCATGAAACATAGATCTGTATGTGTGACAAAAACCCAGCAATGGATGTGTGGTTTTCAGGTTAGTTACTTGAAGTGTATAAAAAGAAAGCAAGTATCCCACTTAAAAAGGAACAGAGAACTAGTCATATTGTTGTGTACCAGTCCACCAGAGCTCCTATTCTCTATTTGAAATTGTACAGCAGAGGGATGCTCTGGAAGATAGAGCTGTTAATGGTCTGCTATTGAGTTCAGTTCTTAGACCTCAACTCATTTGGCAAGAATTATTTAAAAAAAAAGAACACAAAGTAACAAACACAAGTAAAAAAAATGCTGAGAGAAAAAAAGCTTGTTTTAAATAATCTAGATTTTTATTATATGTAGAAAATTGTTAAAAGATAAGGAAATGAACTTCCAGCAAAGAGGAATCTGATTTTATTTATAACTTCAGTTCCCTCTGGATGAAAGCTGAAGACAAGACAGGAATGAACTGAAAAAGTGGCATGGTCAGGAAGCCCACAAATTATCTTGAATCTGTCAGAATTCTGACAGAAGTCAAACTGATCATTTATTGTGGATCTAAGATAATGATATTGGCAAAAAAGGAAAAGCATAAGTAGACATATAAGCAGGTGTAAGAAGAAAACTCTCTGTAGCACCCCATTGAAAATAACAATTGAATCAGAAGTTATGCATAGAACTCACATAATGAACACCAAAGAGAAAAGGTGTTATTATAACCAGATCTGTAACAAGGGTATATTTTTGCCATTCAGCAGTCCCTCATGGAAGCTGACTGCAAAGAATTTTATCCATGGTCCCAGGATGTTAAAAGGTGATCACTGGATTGAGCTAGTAGTATAAACCAAACAGTGCAGTGATTAGGATAGGATTCATGAGAAGCTGAATTGTTTATCCCCTAGCTGGGTTTGTCCCAGGTGGAATAACCTACAGGTCTGGAATGGTTTTCATAATTTTTAACTGTAATCAGTAACTGCTATATTCAGTGTTTGTAAATATTTTCTTTCAAGGAGAGGTAGTTAAAGGTTTGTATTGGAATAAAAACATTTACAGAATTGATATGAGTGAAAAAAAAAAATAAGAACGAACTCATGGCCTAGGTCAGCTCTTGAAAATGGATGAAATGGTCTAATTGAAATGGTATTGAATGTGAGGTACTGAACATGAAGTATTGATGGCTGAAAATCTGAAGTATTTTCATAACAACTGAGAAAACCAAAAATTATCAGGCCCATTATTCTGAATCTCTTCAATATTCTTAATTAAATCTAAAATGTTTTAATCCTATTACCTTTCTAGGTCAATCATTGCATTCTTGGCGTAGGTCTTGGTCAATGCACGACTCAAATACAGCACTTAATTGGCACATTTCTAAAGTTCTGCTGTCTGTGTATACATACAAGCCATGTTACAATACCAGAAGAAATTTTATGTGAATCTTTTGGTTTGTGATATAATTTTCAGTAGGTATAAACACATATCTATTGGAACATAATATGTTTCAGTTCTATTTTTCAGTATAAAAAAACATAGGACAGAATATGAGCCAGGCATGAACACATGAGCTAAGATTCGGGAATAGAGAACTTTCTGCATATTATTTGTGGTTTCTTTAATAGTGAGGCTTATGTAGAAATAGAAAATCAGCAATTTACATGTATCCAGGAGATATTTGGACTCTGTGTCAACCCCCTACTGGAAGACGAATTTTAAAATCAGTGTACAGTCAGGGATAAGCTATAGCATATGTGGAGCATATTCTCATATTCAAGGCAAAGGATTGTTATGCAAATGAAGCTATGCTAATGTAAAATGAAGCATCCTATGGGACTCTTTTATGCAAAATATTAGCGACTTGGAAAGATTCAAGAACACCTAATGAAGATATTATATTTTCTAGTCATTTGAAAACAATGCAAAAAAATTTAATTCCCAAAGGCACTCTGTCAATATAGAGTAGAAAGCAGGGAGATCTGAGCTGAGTCATCCATTCTAATCTACACCATTCAGGATCACATGTGCCATTTCTCCAAGTGCTTTTTACCTTATCAGTTCAGTACTTAATGCACATGCAATTCTTCACGAGACAAAAAGAGCTGTGTCTTTCAGACAAGGCATAAACATAAAAATTAAAGACATAAACTGTTGGTTTAAATGTAAATACAGCTGAAGTAATTTAAACAAATCTTTTTCACTTAAATTTACTTTTTCACAAGAGTTTCCTTCAAGGAAAAGATCCCTTACAGTACACTCAGCCTTGGGATTCTGACTTTTGAGGCTTTTTCCTGTACTATAGGTGAGAATTCCTTAAGGAAATTATAGAAGAGTTAAGTGTGTTGCATGAATATGATACCAACATCTTGTTGTATGATTTAACTAGATCTTGTTTTGACAAGATATGTGTTAAATTAATCTACCATGCACTTCTAACTGAAGGAGAGCAGGTGAGGCAACAAAACTGTGTGCAGAAGAGTAGTAGAGAGAAGACTTTTGGCCAGGTGAGAGAAATATGACATTGATTATGCAGATAACTCTGATTAGACTTATTGCCAATATAGTATCAAGTATTAATGAAGTATATCTCAATCAATCAATGAGATGTAAAATATAAACACATCTAAAGGGTTATGGTAGAAGAAAGTTCATCTACAAACATACCAGTTTACTGTCTTTGGCCTTGCAGAATGCACAATTTCAAAGCAGTAAACCACCTATGGAGCTACTTTAGGATTTTATCATCTCCATATGTGACCAGATCTTAGTACTTTCACTCACCTATTCAAAAGTTCCTGTCTTTGGATCCCTGATCTACCCCTGAAGGTGTCCCTGCAGGAGTGGGGGTGGAGATTCACTTGGAAGCTGTCTGCAACCTTGGGAGACCAGTTTGTCCAGCTGTCCCAGTCTTCAGCAGCATTTAATGCCATTTTGCCTGTTAATGTGTACCAAAGCCAATTGCAAGCATCACAACTCCCCCACCTCTGGAATGCATCAATTATGCAAGCATTCAGGCAGTTCCTTCTGCAATTCCCAATTTGTGTTCTTATCTCAGTACAATTCCCACTTGGTGTACTTGTCTTAGGACAAATCATACTGCCCATGTGCGAGGTATGTGCGAGGGTTGGAGGAAGGTTGCACAGCAAGATTTAAATACATTTTGTCACTGTCGCATTAAGAATACCTTTTTAGAGCTAAAACTCAGAAGCTTCAGACAATTTCTTTATTTGAAAATGATCCTAAATAATCTAGAAATTATTCATAAAATCACAAAATTGATGAGGGTGGAAGGGACATTTGTAGGACCTCTGTAGGTCATCAAGCCTTATAACCCTCAACCAAGAGCTCTTAGACTAGATTGCTCAAGTCTGTGCTTAGTCAGTTTTTTAATATCTTGGACAAGGAAGACTTCACATACTCTCTGGGAAACCTCTTCCAGTGGCCAAACACCTCACAGTAACATCTGAGTCATATTTCTTTTATTTCATTACTTCTTGTCCTGTTACTGAGCACAACTGAGAACAGCTTGTCTCCGTATTCTTTTCACCCTCCTATAAAGTATTTACATAAATGGTAAAACCCCCTGGAACCTTCTCTTCTTCAAGACGAGCAATGCCAGATCTCAGACTTTTCTCATAAGAGAGGTCACTTCACCAGTTTATGGCCCTTCACTGAAGTCCCTTCTGTAAAGTTCATGTCTATATTGCCAGGAGGAGTGCAGAACTGGGCCCAGAATTCTAGATGTGTCTCACCAGAACTGAGTAGGGAAGGACTGAGTCCCTTAATTTGGTGGTAAGATTCCTTCTATAGACCAAAGGGCCATTGTTCTTTACAGAAAGAGTACTGTGCTCAGTAGAAAAAGATAGGACATCCAGATCTACCCAGTAATAGAGCTACTTTCCCCAGCATGTCCCTAGAACCTTTCAACTCCTATGGCAGGAATTGGTGTTTCCCTGTACTATGAGCTTCCTGACAATTTCTACTTCAGTCTGTGAAGTTTCTCTGAATGGCAGGAAAAGCATCTGTTATGTCAACCAAACATTCCAATTTTGTGTCAAATGTAAACTTGCTGAGGTTACACTCTGTCTCATCATTCAGATCATGAACAAATATTTAAATTATAGTGGTGACAGTATCCCTCCCGGGGCACAATACTGGTGAATGGCCTGCATGAACTTCATGCCACTCATCACATCCATTTCAGCCCACTGGTATTTGAAAACATGTCTGATACTTCTGTCAGTCTCCAGGCTGTTACTAGATATCACATACCAAGCCCTGGGATTGACTGACAGGGGCTTCTCCCAGTCAGATCTCTTATGAAGCTGCAAGCATTTCACTGTCCAGATCC
This sequence comes from Ploceus nigricollis, assembly GCA_013399945.1. Taxonomy (NCBI): domain Eukaryota; kingdom Metazoa; phylum Chordata; class Aves; order Passeriformes; family Ploceidae; genus Ploceus; species Ploceus nigricollis. The sequence continues at coordinate 52,906 of VXBC01004672.1, read as the reverse complement.
CAAGGGGGCATGGACCAATGAGAATATCCAGACCAGGTCTTTCAACAGTCTTTATAAAGGATAGCCTACAGAATAAACCTCTCTGTTGCCACACAAACATCTGAAGGTGAGGTGTCTTTGCCTCCTTGCCCCTTACCCCCTCTGCGAGCAACGTAACACCAGGCCACATCACTGTCCATTTATATGTCATATATTCAAGTGATATGTCCTTGGGGATGTTTAGGATACAGCCTCAAAACCTTTGAAAAGACAGAGTAAATAATATCTCTGCTCACCCATGAAATCAGTATCTCATCATAGACAGCTATCACACAGGTTCTGATCTTCATAAATCCATGTTGACTGCTTCCAATCATGTCCTTCATGTGATTGCTCCATTACCCACACCACAGCTGAAGTGAGGCTGTGTCCTGGTTTTGGCTGGGATAGAGTTAATTTTCTTCTCTGCAGCAGGTATAGTGCTGTATTATGGATTCAGTATAAGAGCAACGTTTGTAATGCACTGATGTTTTGGCTGTTGCTCAGTAGTGGTTCTTCTGAGTCAATGACTCTTCAGTTTCCCATGCTTTGCCAGTGAGCAGGTGCACACAAAGCCAGGAGGGAGCATAGCCAGGGTGACTGACTCAAACTGGCCAAAGGCTTATTCCACAACACAGAAAGTCACATCCAGTATAGAGACTGGAAGGAGCTGTCCACGACATTGGTCAATGGATTGTGAGCAATTATATTGTGCATGATCTGTTTCTCTCAAGTTTTATTCCTTTCCCTCTTTTCCTTTTCAAAGTAGTAATAATATTAATAATAACAACGGCTACTACTACTTAATTTAAATTATTAAACGGTTTTTTATCTCAAGTCAAAAGTTCTCCCTTTTTCCTATTCTCTTCCCTATTCCACTGATGGGGGCTTGTGGAGTGAGTGAGTCGTTGCGTGGTACACTAGCAGCCAGGTGTGATTGAACCAATGCAGGCTGATGGATTTATAATTCTCCAAGTGCTTCTTGACCTTTTTAAACATAAAGGTCATCTTTCCATCTTTTACCATCTTTCAATCTTGAGAAACTTCCTCCTATCTCCATGAACTTTCACTGGCAATTCAGAGTGGCCTGGCGATGACATAAACCAGGTCCTTCAGCACTTGGGAGAGCAACTTGTCCACCCTCATGGGCTTGTGAATCTCCAGTTTGCTCATGTGTTCCCTAACTCAATCCTCTTCCTCAGCTGAAATGGCAGATGGACTTTAATTTTTTTAATATTGTCTGTAGAGGTACTGAACTTTACAAGAAGAGGTAAAGATTTGAATTAGAATAAATTATGTTAGTATACTTTAAACCTTTCAAACAATCACTTGGTTGTGGAGAGCTTTTAAAATATGTCAAAACTGTCAAATCTAGGTATACAAATTCTTAGGATAGAGAAAATCTTAAAAAATAACATTTTTGTACTCTTCAGTTAGCACACAGGCAGCATTACTCACATATAACCTCACCACTGGTGAATGAAAAGTGTCTTTCAGAAATAAAAAATCTTATGAATAGGACTACAAAATCTTTTAATGTTATTTTAATCTTTTTTTCCCTGAAATATATGCCACAGCTAACATCAATGACGACAGAATTAGAATAACAAGGAAAATTTTTTATATCTTTTTTACTTCTTACCATCACATTTTTTGCTTCTCTTGTGTACCCTAGACCAAATAAATGACAATAAATTACAAGATTAGATTATTATCTTCTTTCCCTTCTGTGTCCTCAGTCTTTTAAAAAAAGTTTGTGAAGTAAAAATATGATTTTCCTTAGGGTTGTTCCAATGCCAGTGTACAATTAATCAACTCAAGTAACAGACTGAGGAAAACAATTAATCAACTCAAGTAACAGACTGAGGAAAAAAAACGAAATTTCTATCAAAAATATGATCTGAAACAAAACTCAGAGAATGTATTGAGTGAACTTTATTCTTCTTATGAGCTGCATATTATTTTGCTTTTTAATATTTTGGTTTACTAACTTTAATATTATTTTCCTAAGCCCAACAATCTCTCACATTATAACATAAATAAATGAAAGACCAATGACTTATTTATTGTGGTTCTCCACACAGAACCACATAATCTTCTGCAAAACAGAAGAATCATTTGTCTTTCATAAATCAAATGTTACTTCCAATATTTTCAATCAAATCCCTAAAAACCACAAATAGTCTTTAAGTTTGCATGAACACACTCTTCTGTGATTTTTTTTTTTTTAAGTGTACAATATCACATTACATATAAGTGTTGTGGAAGTAAATTAAAATACAAGGGCAAAGCTGAAGTGCAAGTGTTCAGTGAATACAGTCTTTCTCCTGAAGGAATGTGAGACAAAATTGATTCGATTAATTTGTTTCCTGGTCCCAGGGCTCTCTCATTAGCAGAGAGGGCAGCACCAGTGTTTGTTAGAGGAAAGGTGTGCACAAGCTGGCAATAACTGATCTGCTTCAAATGTCTGGTAAGCCAAAGGTCATCAATTTCTCCATTGGAAGCACGTCTTTTACTGGTTGGGGAAGAGAATTTTCAGTGGTGCTGTACAAAACCATATTGAATAATGGTCACTCTCCAGTACTCTCTTTCATTACTTAAAGTAATGAAACAAGAACAAAATTACTTAGGTGACCTGAAACACTGGACAATATTCTCTTACAATTTTTCGTACACGAATTTGCCTACTAACTGTTCAGGAACACAGACTCCTGACAAATACTCAGTTTTCATTTCATGCTCCATTCTGGACCCTCTCTTGTCCCATCACAAAATGTTATTCAGCATCATATTGAATGTTATTCATCTGAATGTTATTCAGCTTCATATTCCACATGAAGGTACCCAGTGCTTAAAGATTATAATACTCAAATCATGCAATTCTTACAGCTCTCTCTGTTATTTTAAAGAAGAATCAACCTGCTCACAAGTATCAATACTACCTCTCCTCTGCCTATGCTAGTAGGGCTTTGACTGGCCTTGAGATGAAGCTGTATGAGAAGCAGCTGAGGTCACTTGGTCTGTTCAGCCTAGAGAAGAGGAGACTGAGGGGAGACCTTACTGCAGTTACAACTTCCTTATGAGGGGAAGAGGATGGGCAGGCACTGATCTCTCCTTTCTGCTGACCGGTGACAGGATGTGAGGGAATGGCCTGAAGTTTTGTCACAGGAGGTTTGGGTCAGATATCAGGAGAAGGTTCTTCCCTCAGAGGGTGGTTGGGCACTGGAACAGGGTCCCCAGGGAAATGGTCACAGCACCAAGCCTGAGAGAGCTTGAGAAGCTTTTGAACAATACTCTCAGGTACATGGTGTGACTCTTGGGAATGGTGTTGTTCCATGCGAAGAGCTGGGCTCCATGATACTTACAGGTCCCTTCCAACTCAGCATCTTCTGTGATTCTGTAAAATAGAGATGTCAACAGATACAGACATTCATTTGAGAAGTATCTCTCAGATGGTTTCTAAATAATCAGTTATATCTACCAAAAATTTTTCCAGCTTTACCTCTAGCAAGGATTGATTCACATGATAAAAATCCTTTATTTCAAACCACAACTTCAGTATTTCAGCCATTTTTAAAGGTTTTTATATTGAGCTTCTACATTTCCTCTCTTAGGCATCCTGATAAACAATGTGCATATCATTAGTGCTATATATATTCATGAACTTCAGCTTTACAAACTTTCTTTTGCTCCAGTCAATTGCTTTTGGTACCAGAGTTTTCAGAGACGGATGTTCAAGTGGTGGTAAATCATTGTAATTCCATCACAGTAAATGTAGATACAGTGATTTACTGCAGTTGCGTCAGGTCTAGAGTTAGATTATTATAAATTCAGTACCTTCTTTCAAATAAGAAATTATACTAGCTTCAAACATGCACGTGTTAAAGGATAATCAAGTCTCTTAATTTACACCGTTTCTGATCAGTGTCTTCTTGTGTCTTTCCCTGGGAAATGAGAAGGAGAGGACTGAGACCCCACTTTCTCTCAAATTTGTACTACTTTATAGAAAATAACTGTTAAATGAGTAGCTTGGCTGTCAGTTAATTGTGGCGAAAGAAGTTGTCTCTGTGCATTACTCTTCTATTGACAAAGAGTCGTAGTAGTAAAGAGAGATTATTATTGATAGAAGAGCCAAAAAGTTGTTGATCAATATATTAAGCTGAAACAAGAAAAAAGGAGCAAATACTAACCTCCATGTTATGGGTGCTTTCCTGAGGGCTGGAGCACATCTACGAAGACAAACTGATTCAGCTTTGAAAAGTGAAGGTTCCAGGGAGACCTTATAGCATCTTCCAATACCCAAACAGGACCTACAGGAAGGTTGGAGAGGGACTTTTTAAAAGGCCATGCAGGTGGGAAAGGTTTTATAAACTGACAAAGGGTAGGTTTATATAAGGAAAAAAAAAATTTACCCTAAGACACTGCAAGAGATTTTCCAGAGAAGTTATGAATGCCCCATCCCTGGAAGTGTTCAAGGCCAGGTTGGAAAGGGCTCTGAGCAACTTGAATTAGTAGAAGGTGACCCTGCCCACAGCAGGGAGGTTACAACTACATGGCCTTTATGATTCTCTTCCAATTCAGACCAGTCTAGTATTCTGCAATACTGAGCTTTCCAAGGTATCTTTTTAAAAGAGAAAAATTGAAAGATATGTTGTATAAGAACCTATACAGAAGCAATTCTTGACTCAATTAATTGTGGAGTCATGACTCATTTTCTGGCCCATCATGGCATTTGTGCCCTTCTGAACTGCTAATGTATTTTCAAATCAGAAAGAGCAATCAGATATGATAGATGTATTTGCATCTGCAGGAATGAAGCAAAAAGGAATTGGAAGAAGAATAGTCTCCCCTTAAAGAGACAGTGGAAAGAAATGTTACTGTAAGGTGTTCTCTCTACTGTTTGGCAAAATTACTTCTGCTTATGCAATCACATTCCAGACATCTCAAAAACTAGAGTGGCACACAAAGCAATATTTTTATATCACAAAGCTGTTATGATAGACTCTTCCTATTACATTCCAGGAGTCATAATTTTTGTGACCAGTGCTGAAATGTTTTCTTAAGAGAGAACCACTACATGACATCTGCTAGGTTTAACAGAATGTCAAACTGGCAATCATCAAGAAACAACAAAACACTTATTTTGGCATTGCTTCTGAAAATGTGGTGAGAAAATGTTAATAATGTTAAATTCCCTGCCACTTTTTAAAGCAGAAACTGAGGCTTAACTGCCCATCATATTTATAAGATATTTACATATTCGCAAATAAAAAGCCAGGCTTACTTCATTACATTTTTAATCTGTGTTTCCTAGACTTATCTACAAAATCTTTAGGCTAAATTTTGAATCTTAGTCCTGCATTCCCCTGTTACTAATGCATTTTTCTCACAGAGGTCTTTGGGAGAAATTTCCAGGAGACCAGAATGAAGAATCAGGAGAGGTTTCCAGGAAAAAAAAAAATTATACTAACCTTGTTTGCCTGTCACATGTTACTCAGTGAACTGAGTAGTTACTGACATTAGAACTGAGTTATTTTTAAACCAAGCCTCTAATATACTTCACTTTCTTGGTAAACATAGTGAAATGGGGTATTTCCTATTATTTCCTACTAAACCTACTTTTATTCTATCCTTTCATTAAAATGAGTCTTTAAGGACATATTTCAGAAACATATTTTAGTCTCCAAGTTCTTAATAGCATTTTTCAAGGAACTATATTATCCCTCTGATCTTACAGGATAAAGACCTAATTACTATTGGCTGGGTATTGGCTTTATCTTACCGGATAAAGACCTAATTACTATTGGCAAAGTAGCAGACACTGATCTTTTTCTGTGCAACTCTGGATTTTAGCTCTCCATTTATCTAGTGCATGATCTTTCAGGAATAAGAAGTTATTTTTCATCAAAATTGAGCAAAAATGGAAAGAAATCTTTAAACAAATCATACTAGGTAAATCAATTCTTTTTTCTCATTCTGCTATATTTAATTGAGTAATAGTTCTTCCATCCAGTAGTTCTGCAGCCAAGGCTTTAAAAAAGATTTCCAGAATGAAAAACACATGTATACAATTATTACGCAGTTTCTCAGAAAGTTCAACAATTCTTCTTTGATATATGTTTCCAGTTAAGCTCGGAAATATGTTACTTATTTCAAATAGATCTATGTTACATTGAAATCAAAAAAACCTCAAACCAAAAAAAACTACAGAAAATAAAAAATATAATAAAAAGGGGAAAAAAAGCAAGGGATTACTCACATCTCACTTTTCTTAGGTGACAGGTGATCATAATGTGCCATTTCGATACAAAGCAAAATATCACACAAGCACAGTAGCTGGAAGGCATTTTTCAAATTGTACAATTATGAAATCATATTATGGAAGGTATACTCTCATTACCACTGGAAAAGCATCACAGCATGCTTACTTTCTCCCTGGAATTAAACTGAACCCATTGGAAGCTGAACTTCATAGTACATAATGAAGATAAAAACTAAAACAGAAGAGTGGTTTTTGAATTACAGCAGAAGAGTGGTTTTTGAATTACAGCAATCTTTAAACTGATTTTTAATGAATATTTACAATTTTAACAAGTAAAAAATATTGAACAGGTGTTTATAGGAGCCAATTAATCAATCTTTTCTTACTTTGGCTTACTTTGTACTTTTCTAGACATTACTTATTTTGGAAAAACATATAGCACTTTAGTAATTTGAACTTGCATTTAAAATCTAATCCATCAAATATCACTGAAATTAGAGATAGTAACCATTGAATGAAAATTAGAGCAATTCTTCTTGCAAATTTTGCATAATTTTGCGTAATTAATTAGAAGATCCATCTCTTTCTTTCTTTCTTTCTTTCTTTCTTTCTTTCTTTCTTTCTTTCTTTCCTTCTTTCTTTCCTTCTTTCTTTCTTCCCTTCCTCCCTGGAGTCCTTCCTGGAGTCCTTCCTGGAGTCCTTCCTTTCTTTTCTGTGTCAGCTTTATCAGTCCGTGGATTGCAATCTCTGAAACACGAAATAAAGCAATTATGATCTATTAAGTTACTTTCAGCCTTTTATTTTGTCTGATNGTAGCAGACACTGATCTTTTTCTGTGCAACTCTGGATTTTAGCTCTCCATTTATCTAGTGCATGATCTTTCAGGAATAAGAAGTTATTTTTCATCAAAATTGAGCAAAAATGGAAAGAAATCTTTAAACAAATCATACTAGGTAAATCAATTCTTTTTTCTCATTCTGCTATATTTAATTGAGTAATAGTTCTTCCATCCAGTAGTTCTGCAGCCAAGGCTTTAAAAAAGATTTCCAGAATGAAAAACACATGTATACAATTATTACGCAGTTTCTCAGAAAGTTCAACAATTCTTCTTTGATATATGTTTCCAGTTAAGCTCGGAAATATGTTACTTATTTCAAATAGATCTATGTTACATTGAAATCAAAAAAACCTCAAACCAAAAAAAACTACAGAAAATAAAAAATATAATAAAAAGGGGAAAAAAAGCAAGGGATTACTCACATCTCACTTTTCTTAGGTGACAGGTGATCATAATGTGCCATTTCGATACAAAGCAAAATATCACACAAGCACAGTAGCTGGAAGGCATTTTTCAAATTGTACAATTATGAAATCATATTATGGAAGGTATACTCTCATTACCACTGGAAAAGCATCACAGCATGCTTACTTTCTCCCTGGAATTAAACTGAACCCATTGGAAGCTGAACTTCATAGTACATAATGAAGATAAAAACTAAAANTTCCTGGAGTCCTTCCTTTCTTTTCTGTGTCAGCTTTATCAGTCCGTGGATTGCAATCTCTGAAACACGAAATAAAGCATTTATGATCTATTAAGTTACTTTCAGCCTTTTATTTTGTCTGATAATTGTTCTAAAAAACTGTTTCCAGAATAATTTCCCTCATATGATTTCATAAAAGCAGTTATAAATTTTGCAATATATAATTAATGTTACATAAAATTACTTTTTTTCAGAAGCAAGCTAAGGCATTAGAGAGAGCTCAAAATATGAGATCCATCCCTGCATTGACAATGCAACAGAAAAAGATACTAATATTGGGATAAGAAAGCACTATTTATCTCTAGCTCTCAGTAAATACGTAACTTGGAACTGATTTTATCTGTGAATGGAGATTTTTCCCATATGAAAGGTCTTTGATTGATCCTTCAGTGTCCAGTAGCTAAAACTAGTTCAGCAGCAATATGTAAAGGTCTCCATTCCACATGAAGATTCCTAATTTTGTTGATGGTAGGGGGTCTCACCTGGGAAATTTATCTCACATTTTGGTTCAATTGGTCAACAGGATCAAAACCTACCAACATACAAAGAGAGGAGAAATACTTGTTTCATTTATTTCACTTAATCACAAGCGTTCTATAATTATCCCTCATGCCTGTTCAGTCAGCATAGGCAGCTACTTTCCAGAGTGCAGTTCAATTTTTAGAAAATTCAGAAGGAAAATTTTCTTGAAATTTTAGTATAATTCTGGATTCAACTTAGTATATAAACCACACTGTTTTGTGTTAGGATACAGAGAATGTCACTGTCTTTCCAATTGATTCTACACTGGCAGACCCAATGACTGTGTGAAGTGACAGCCAGAGTTATTGACATGTTACCTGTGTTTTAAAATGCTCCCTTAAACCTTGTATATCAGGTACAGATACCTCACAATTAAGGGAGTAATTAAAATATCTCTGTTCTCACATTTGTTTTAATGTAGAAAGCCTATTTTTGTAAAAGTACAAGAGCAACTCAAAACAGGAAAGGTGGGTTTGACGAATAAAAAACATGATCAGACTTCTAGAAAGACAGCTGAGAATGGCGTCTAGCTTTTCCTGCATCAAATACTTATTCTATTGGTCATGACAGTGTATTTCATCTTGCAATCAACCATGGTCTTGTACTTTACAGACTAATAAAATCACTGGATGCAAATCCAATACTCATACAAAAAATTCTTATGCAAACACATCTTTACATCAAACCCATCAAAACTTTATTGTCCAGGGGATAAAATACAGCTCCACTGTAATTTCATCCTGACACACAAAACCAAAAACTGGGGAGTCAGAAGTGAAATTATTTCCCTTTCAAATTGAGTTGTATTATCCCATGTAGTTTTTCTTTTTTTTCCCCAATTGCTACCACAGTAAGTTTCCCCCAAAACTGAGATGCATGTGTGATGCAGAATGTATTTAGTTACCATATTGATTAGCATAAATAAAAGAAGTGAGGTAAAGATAAAATATCTTCTTAGGAGATATGGTAGGAAACCCAAGAGTACGTAGAGAAACTCAGGTAGAATACAAGTCTGTGATTTACTTCGGAATGTCTAATGATCAATAACATATTTCGTTCAAAGAAATGGTTGCAGGAAAAGTTGCTTCAGAGCTGCTAAAACGTTTTTCTGCTTTTAACCTTGTATTTGCAGTGTGTCCTGGTTTAGGAAGGGGGACTCAACATTTTCCCATTTAATATTTTCTTCTGTTTTCTTAAGATTATTTAGTTTACTCATTAATATCTCTGACAAATTTAGTGAAATTATAAAAAAGTCTAAAACCTTCAGATGCAGAACTGGGAAAATTAATACATATTTGTGTGATACCAAATATCATATGGTACCAACTCCCAGGCTAAATTTGGTTGAGACAAATTGTACAACCATAAGACAAAGGTAAAAGCTTTTCCCACACCAATTTTTTTGATAAAAAGACAAAATAAACTTAGCAGAATCAAACAATCCATAAAATAGTTTGACTAATATTTAGTCTCCCAATAAGTCATGTATGATGAAAACACAGACAAAAAACAATAATAAACTAATAATGCAAGCAATTATGGTAGCAATTTGAAGGTCTGTTGGTCCCTCACAGTTCATCTATTGGCAGGTTCCTGTGTAAAGAAAAGTGAAAATTTGGCCTGATACAGACCAGTTATAAAAAGGAAGGAAAAACTTCTTGTCTGATATAATGCTACTAAAGCAGTGTCTTCAGTTTGAAATGCTGGCACTCCTGTATCTATCACAAAAGTAACCAAAAGCCAAAAAGGCCTAAGAGAAAAATGATTACCACATCCTCATAGGCTCTCTGTGAGCCTTTTCTTGTAAATCTGCTGACAGCTCTGCCTCTCTGCCTTTGATCTCCAGTGGTGGGGTGCTGGCATTCCCAGAAAAAGAAAAAAATACAAACTTCCAGACACATTACTCCTTAGTGAATCAAGTTTTTACCTGCCTGAACTTGATATCTCTTAGATGTATTTTCAACTTCTATTACATTAAGTGCTTGTTGTTTCCCCCATATTTTCAGGAGGGTCTCCTCTGCTTAATTTCATGTCTGGAGGGAGTGATATTGCCTGTAAAATTTCGACAAGCGCTGCAGCTTGTGAATTAGGGAATGCTTTAACTGCTTGAACTGGGTTTCTTTTAGGGTTTTTAGCACACTTCTAGTTCTCACCCTGGACTCATGAATTAACCTTATCAATTTGGCAGATAATTCTTTCTTCACTTACTCCAGTGATTTTAACTCTTTGCTGTCTGACATCCTTCTGCATTAATATAGACTGGATTTCAATCTTGACTGATTTTTGATCAGATTGTGATCTTGGAAGCTTTACATGGCACTGTTTTAGTAGCAGTTTGCTAGGCAGTCATTTGTGGTTTCAGGTTTAATTAAGGGTTGACATCCTACTTCCTCATCATCAGTTGTCAATGCAAATGTTACGTTTTGCTCTTTATCAGAACAAGACATTTGTTCACCTAGTCTCAACTCCTCCACTGGGCGCAACAAAAGGTCTGAATTACTAAACTCTGTTTCAGAAGTGCTTTATGGGTTCTACATCCTACAAATCTTCCTGTAAAATTCTCTCTCTCACCACATTCCAAAGCTCTGCCTGAAGTTTTTTGACATGATCACATTTTGCAGCAAGCAGTGCCTCTTCCTGCAGCCTTTTTTTGGTTTTCCTCATTTAGCAGAAGGAACAAGGTTTTCATAAATCTTGTAAAGATATCTCATCTTCAGACTTTTGCGTTAACCAATTGCTCGTTATCCTAAGTCTTTTCATACCAGCTTCACTCCAGGAATGTAGGGCTAATAACGAAGTTTCCCAGGAAGGACAAGAAAATATTTTCTTTACGCTGGCCATGCAGAAGATCCATTGTCCCCAAAAGCTCTCATACAACGTCCTTCAAGGGGCATATGGGGCAAAGTTTCCAGGAGCTCATACACAAGGAACCACCCACCTCCCACAGAGGGAACTTTACTATTTTCGATTATTTCTGACTTTGGGTCAGAGAACAGTAACATGCAACAACTAGAGCAAAATAAAGTTATGATCTCAGTTATTATGATTGTCAGAGAGATGCCTTTGCCCAAATTAAGGTGCAAACAAGACTACACACCAAAGTCAATAGTACAGATTTTATTTTACAGTAAATATGAGGTAAGGAAAGATAGAAATAGGAAAGGGAAGAGCAGGGAGAGAAAGAGAGTGAGAGACAGATTAAGTAGAAAGACAGGCACTAAGTAGAAAGACAAGCACTACCCTGTGGATCCAGAAGCATCCCATCTGTCCTGTCCACCCTGGGCTTCTCTGTGGTGGTGATCCTGTGAAATATAGAGTTCAATGGGTTAATACACATTCAGCTGTATGTGGGACCATCAAAGCACCTTCCCTGTGAGAGGGATGTTTTACATTGTCTTTTACAGCAACATTGTGGATCACATGCAGTCTTCTGTTGGAAGGCCTCAGCAAATGTATCTGGGGGCTATGGGCTCCCCTCACTGAACCCAGACAGAGATTATTTTCAATACAGCTGCTGAGTTGGCTTTTCACATGGATACATTTTTCTCTAAGCCTTGTTTTTTTTTCCTTAGACCTAAGATAGCTGGCCCTTTACCTTAAAAGTACCACCTTTACCTTATCCCAAGTTCCTGTTAGGTGGCTTAACTCATGGTCCAGATTCCTGGAACCCAGGAGGCATATTTAGAGGAGGGGGAAGGAAGGAGAGGGGAGAGTATGGGCATCAATGGTGCAGATAAGCAGTTGCTTTGCATAATTTGCAAATAAAAGTCCTTTGGTAATTTTAACAGTGTTTAAGACAATTATGATTTTTAAATCTCTTACACATAGCCACTAAATTGTAGGTTCTGATTCCTATTTAAAGGCTAAGGAGGTTAAAATTAAGATCCTTTGCTTCTACAAATTTAGTGGTTTTGTTGATGCTGAGTCAAGGGGTCAGCTGGAAATATATTTAGGATAGTTGAATACTGTAGATGTGTTGAGGGGCCAGCTGGGAATATAATTGGGATAGTAGAAGATTCCTTTTTTTTGTTAAGATTTTAAAATTAGTTAAGAAGCTAAGTTGGTAATATAGGTGGCAAGAATCAAGTACCTTAGTTAAAGAGTAACAAATACATTAGGAAAGAGAAGCTAGGAGTGACAGGGATAGATGTAGCAATTGTGAAGGATCAGAGACCATAGAAATATCTTGCCTTAAGAATAATCAAACAGTTAGGAGGGGCTTGGACCCTGACCAGCAGATCAAAAAGTCATGCCAAATGGCCATGGGTGAAGAGTTCACCATGAGGAAGATGGCTTTCTTCCTCACATATGCCCACTTCCTTATTTCAAAATCCCACCAACCCAATTAAGGGAGTATAATTGCGCAGCCGTAATGGATATTCGGCTGATTATAATACAAAATAGGCAGGTAATGATTATGTATTATGTGTCCTTAGAAACTGCTTGGATATGTGAAACCTTTTCTGTATAAATAGAGAGCAGAAGTCTGCGAGTCCTTGCACATGATTTGGAAATTATTCCACATGTGTCCAGCGCTGCAATAAATAACCTTCTTTTCAACTTTAATTAGTTGAAGAGCTGTCCATGCATCAATGCCTTGGCTGATTTGAAATAATTTATATTTTTTGAAGAACAGAATGTAGAAGTTTTCAATTAGATGATACTAGCACACTAGAAATTGTTTTGTAGTTAAGAGGGAAAACAAAACAAAACAAAACCACAAAATTTATAGCACACTAACAGGTCCTTCAAATTCTTTTTTTTTCCTCATCTCTATAGTCTGTTATATTCATCAGCATCTGGGACACTACAGTAACTGAGGAAGCTTTTTCATTAGGTGACTGCTGTACATGGGCAAAGGGAAAGGGGAAGGAAGGAACACTGCATGATGCTGGTGGACTAAATAGGGACAGTAGAATTAGCAAAAAGTTTCAGACTCAACATATCTGATTAAACCATGATCTTCCAGTTCTCTTTCTTGACTTCCCTTTTGCTCATATCTATTTTGCACACCCTTTTCTTTATCAAACTTATAATGAAACTGGCATTTGGACATTCTCTTGGTTTGCTTTTCAAACACTGACTGTGGTAGAATTATGGATATATGAGAGCTGAACTGACTGAACATGCTTATGTGGATGTGTATAAGATACACATAAGTTTCACAGTACTTGTTCTTTACAAAAGGGTGTCTTCCCTTAATGAAGTTGCTGTAGTTCACTGCAGCGTAATTATGTTCAATAAATCTTGTCATCAAATCAAGCCCTGTACTTTCAAGTAAGAATAACTACAGTAAGATTTAAGTAAATGTCAATGCGGCTTTTTGAAATCTGCAATTATACTTGTGCAATTTTAGTCCATACCACAAATTTGCAGCTAAAATATACTCCAGTGTAGAATCTGTAGCCTGCATTGCCCATTCTTTTAATAATTTATTACAACTAAACCTCAAATTAATTTTTCAGCAAGCAGAGTGTTTTACAATAGACGTTTTGTAAAGTTCCATGTGTTCCTCAATGATAGGCTTAGTTATGACAAACAAGTTTTCTTAAAATTAAAATATTTGGATTTAAAAATATGTAAGAAAAAAAAAAAAGAAGACAAGGAGTACAAGAAAAAAAAAATATTTTTTCTGGTCCTATAAAAACATTATTCCTACCCTCCCCAAATTAAGTCAATTTTTTTGTGTGTTTACAAAACATAAAATTCACTTCAGCACAAAATAAGTAGAAATTCTCCAAACATTTTTTTTTCCTCAGAAAGTTAGACCCAAAGGTTTTGATAGCAAATCATTATGCAGTCCACAGAGTTTTCTGATGTTTCTTTTGTATAATTGATTTCTGAAACTATTCTAATAGTTTTTTGTTAAGTTTGTGCCTTTCCCCAATAACTTAACAATTCTAGAATTCAACAAAGTTAAATTTACAAAGTCAACTTTTCACATTCTTCTCCAGATTATCAGCACCAGGAAAAAATTCTCATTGCAGAAAGGAGAGTTTGATAGTGACAAGGCTAAATATACAAACGAAAATATATTCATTTTAGTGATAATGTTAAATCATATTTCATAACTTAGTAATCAAAACACGTTGGAGGTAATAATCAGCCCTAACATCCCCTTGTGATCTTATTTATAATGCTTTTATGCAAAACACCACATATAATTAATTAACAAAAACTCATATGAAAATCAGTGCTGGAGATGGCATGATAGTGTCTGAGCACTCTCACTGCTTACTGTGTGTAATAAACCTCTATTGCATAATTGAAGGAGTAATAAATTTCCACTCATTTAATTTTAAATGAGGGCATAAAATTTTAAATGAATATCTTTGCTTTACAGATCTCAAATTTACATTTATTTCTTCTTTTAAGAATACAGCAAGTTTCTAATTCCCTAGAGTTCCATGTAATATTCCTAAAGGAGGAAGTGACAGAGAAAACTGTTAGGCAATTAATTGGGTACAACCAAGTTTATTATCCTTTTAATTCTATTCCTTTAACTCTGATTTACCTCTGTCTCCACCTATAGTCATCAGCAGTTAAAGCAAAGGTCTGCGCAATATAAATCAGGGTACTCAACATAACTGTGTGCAGCATAACATAAAATGTCCAAAAAGAACATTCCCTTGGCTCAGTAACCTGAAGACCTGAAGATTAGCTGAATTAGTAACAACACATGGTGAAAAACATAGTCCCAGGGGAACTAGCACTGCCCTGAATGCTGGTAGGATCTACTGGAGACTCAAAAAAAAGTAATTTTACCATCCTCTGGAAAAGATTTCAGCAGCGTGAAATCACATGTATATAGACAGCAAGTAATTTTAATTAGAAGGTTAGTCACTAGATATTAATGATGGGAGCAATACTAATAATGCTTCAAATCTGAGATATTCTTCTATTCAACACAATAGATAGTCTAATGACATAGTTTGTTTTCATATAATATTTTCATGATAAATATTCTTGAAAGGCTTTTCCAAACAACATACACTAAGTAATAGTCAATTTTTAGAAGGTGGTATTCAGAAGCAATTCTACTTTTTTTCTATATATGCATTTTAATTAGCACAGAAATGCATAGCATAGCATCTACCATGTGAAGTAAAATCATTCTCGCCTATCCTCTTCCAAAATCTGTATTTCCTACTGATTTATAATGACTGACAAGTTTTTGGCATTTCAGGGTCTTTATTCAGTCCTGATTTTTGACTATTGCATTCTTTACTGGAAGTCTCTTTGTCTGTCTGCATACTTTACTATGAAATAGTAATGTCAGCTTGAATTTTGCCCCTGCCTTGCCCTCGACCTGATCTAGTAACAACTTGTCATACAGCAGCCTGATAAGCAACCCTGTGCTGCATTGCTCTCCCTAGCCTGCCTGGTCCCAATCCAATGCCTCCATGATGGATGCCTTTTGCAGGAACAGCTCTGGAGACCTGGTTTAGCCCCACCAGGGTCTACCAACACCTGGGCAGATGTGAAGTCAAGTAACGTATCATTTGTAGACATTTGCTTTCCCATATGTGTTCTTCGAATCTTGAAATGCCATTGCAAAGTCTACATTGTGGCTCTCTATCCTAACCATTTCTTAGGTATGATCAGATCATCGAACACCTGCATAAAATTTTAAATTAATATCTTCAAACAAAAATCAGATCATCCAAGAACAACTGCAGGAAGCAACCTACTCTCACAAGATGTTTTGAAGTGGTTTTTTTTTTAACTTTTGATCTCTGTTTCAAAACAAAGCCATACTCCTTAGCTGAAATTTATAAGGCACTTAAAACCGGGTAGATTTCCAATATATATATAAATTATATTTCATGTGTGTTTATATGAATACTATGAATGCTTTCAGAATTCTTCCTTCAGTATTCCTTATGTGTAACTTGTGAACAGAATGTTTATGACATCATAATTAAACACTTCTGCTTCAGGTAAAACATTTAATTCCTCTACAGTTATTGATGGCTGTTATGAGTTTTATGTAGAGTCACTCAAATATACAAACAATTTCCTCTGAAAAAATGCTATTACTTTTGATCTATTTTCACTGATATTTTTGTTGCAATATGAAAAAAAAATGCTTACAGCTTGCATTATTATTTTCTTTCTTCTTCTCAGCCACAATCCAAATAGGTACTGAGGAATATATGGATATCTTTTTCCTAGAGAATCACACTGAAAAAAATTAATATTCTCTGAAGATCTGTGTTTAGTTACCTTCCTTTTAAAAACTATAACGACAAAACTACTTCAGTGGTACTTTTTTTCTATCACCTGAGCTTTTTCGCAACCAAAAGTTACTTTTAAGGAGAAATTTTTGAACAAGCATAACTATTTTAAAAATATTATTTTAATAATTTAAAAGGCGTGTTGTTGATTATTAGTATCATGAACTTAACTTACCAAAGGGGAAAAAAAACCCTCATCTCAATTGTCAGCAGAATCAAGGGAAAGAGAAAGGAGACAGAAGGAGAAAGGAGAAATGAGAAAGGGGGAAGCGGAAGAGGAAAGGACAAAAGGGGAAGGAGGAAGAACGGAATGGCAAGACAAAGCAAAGGAATAGCATATATAGAGTTGAAAATAATAAAACACAATGAAACATATATCTGTGCATATACGCAAGCACATAGAAAGACATTTGAATTTTTATTAATCTGATTTCTCAAAGCACATCAGAAAACAGAAAAAAACTAGACTGTTATGGTTTCACATCAGCTTTCCATGTGGTTGTTTAAGAGCACAGTCTTACAGTAATTATAGGCTCCACACACCTAGGGCAAAACTTCTCCCACATAAAACACAAACTTGAATCTTCTTGCACTTAGGCAAATTAAATAATGAAAATTTTTTGATAAAAAAGGAAGTTATTTTTACAAAGAAAACTACATTTTGAAATTATTTTTCCCAAGGAACAGATGGTCTTTTTGATAGGAGAATTTTTTCAGATCAGTTGTGATAGGACATGAAGTCCTTTCAAAAATCAAAACCAGTGTTTTGTATGACTACACACAGAGGTCTAAGCCTAAAATTAGTAGACAAAATAAATAGTATTAAAAACAAGAAAAAGAAATGGAAACACTGAGAGTCATCATGCCACTCAGTAGGCATCAGATTGTGAAGAATAGCAGAAAGGTTGACAAATAAACAAAAGTAGAACATAAAAGCAAAATTTATAGTAGATATATAATTCAAAACCATGGTGGGAGTGCAGTAACAGTGAATGTTTTTGATGTTTAAATATATTCACTTCTAAAGCAAAACAGGAAGATACATCATCATCCAAGACACATTCACCATGATTCACCTCATAACTCCCTACTAAATGTTGAGAAAACATTTAGTGTCCATTTTAAAAGGTGATATTTTCACTAGAACATAAGTGTGCAGATTACTACCATCAGTAACAATGTATTAATCACAGACATACACTGATTTGGATGGGAAAATAAACTTTCTCAATGAGCATTAATATTGACAAAGTTTAGTAAGACAAAAGAAAAAATTTATGTTTTTATAGCAGTAAGTAACTGACTTAAATTTTCTTTAGCTTTTCATCTTTATTTTAAAAGGATCGGGTTAAAGGACAGATCTAATTTGAAAGAAATTTTTCAATAGTAGTTCAATATCTAGAGAGGTAAGGGATGTCAGAAGCATGACCACCTTTACCAGCCACTCCAGCCTGGTAACCCCTCGCTCCGGCTGCAGGACTTGGCTGCCCCTTTTCTGGGTGTGGGTTCAAAGGTGCAGCTGTACCCTGGAGAGATGCACAGAGGCTGGCCAACATGGGCATGGTGAGCCTTCGGCAACACACAGGTACAGGACAGGACTCACATAAAACACAGGTGCAGATGGCCTCCTCCTCCTGAAGTTTCTTGATAGCCACACATCTCGTATGAGTGGCAAGGCTTGTTTATTGTCATAATAAAATGTGGTTTTTGCGAGTTCTCTGCATATTTTGGTTTTGGCTTCATGCTTTTGGCCTTGTTTCCGAGTTGCCAGAGATCCCTATAAGATCTTGAAACAATCATCCTCAGTATCTCCCACACTATCATCAATGAGCCTGACAGACCGGGCTTGATTCTCATCACTGCATTTTTCATCATTTGTCTGTCTTGTTTCCAGGCACAGCCTCATACACAGCCACTCTACTCCTTAGCCTGGCACAAGCAGGAAATTTTTTAAGCTGTCAAATACCGGCTCTGTGCTAGAACTCTGCCTTCTTGACTATAAATAAACGCAACTGTACATTAAGCACAAAACAGAATATGCCTTTGTTGTATTCTGGCACTTAGTCTAAGAAACATTATTCCACATGTAGTAGATATAATATTCAGAAAGATGGCATATCATTAGGTTATAATGACATTGATATGCATATCCTGGTGTAACCCCTGCACTTCAAGGTACGGTACCCACAAATAGTCCCTGCTAGAGTATATTTCAGCAGATATTTATACATTTCCTTGGAGTTACGCAGTGCCTTAACAGAATGCAACAGAGACTAAATACATCAGTGGAGATTTTGATAATATATTAGGAATAAAAATTAGATTGGCCAAGGCCCTGGGCAGCCAGATCTCATGTGACACAGCTTTCAGTGAGGGATTGGATCATGGATGTCCAGAAGTTGCCTCCAAGAGAAATTGTAGTTTGATTCTGCCTGATGCCTGATCATACTCCATACTAGAAAACGTTATTAAGCAGTTTATCTTGTAATTTACTGGCTAATGTTTACAATGTCAGGTTCTCTCCAATAATCTCAGTGGTTGCCATAGGCAGTCACAATTTAGACTGTCTTTGTCTTGTAAATGTTGTTTGGGAGTTATGTGTGTTACCCAAAGTAAACTGAAAGAAGTGTAATTTTTCAGGGGCCATAGTAGTTTCTAACTCCTCTGTGAGTCTAAGCAATTTCTTAGCCTTAGCTTATTCATCAGCTGATTTTAGACCAAAGATTCATCACTATTCCTCCCAAATGTAACTTTTCCACTTTACATGTAGTTAATCTGAACAAAGTAAGCCCAGATAAGCAAAGCCATCTTGTGTTCTACAGTTTAAATAATAATTAAAAATGAAGGCTTATTTATGAAACAGATTTCTAGTATTACCTAAGGAATTATGAGCATATTAAATGGATCATTAAATCATACACAAGGAAACACAGGTATACATGTTGGAGCAATAATTTTTTTTGTGCACAATTGTTAAGCAAGTATACTCTGTGAACAGATTTCAATCAATAATATAGAAGGGTAATGTCCTGCAGTAACCCATTGCACTAACTTTCTCACATAGGTCTCTGTTTATGGGGGTGATAATTCTTTTGATCGTAAGGAGATGAAACTACATGTAAATTAAAGCTAATGTTAAGTAACAAATTAACTAAGGCAAGGGGATTTGAAAACTTCAGGCTATTATATGTGGTAGGGCAACAGTTTTGATCCCTGGCATTTCTTATATCAAAGGTAGCTAAAACAGCTACTTTACCACAGTAGAAAAGAAACAAAGGTTGAGATGCTTCTGTGTGATGATACTTCTAGTGCCTCTTTGGGCCATCACTTAGGAAAGGAGGGGGAAACTGGAGAAAGTATGGTTCATTACTGCCATTTGAAAACTAAAAATTTATAATGGCTCCTTCTTCATCTCAGGTACATAATCCAACAATAATTGCAAGGAAGCACGTCAATGAATATCAGATGTAAGAGGAGAAGCACAAGATATCTTGTCATAATATGAAATCATACTTTTCTTTCTAAATTCCTTCTTCTTATCACACCCATACTTAAATATAAAACTAAACCTGATTTCTTTTTCTGTGAAAGTCTGGGAAATAGAGTTTGTTAAAATGCACAACATCAGTAACTAATAGGAGAAAAAACCCCAAAATTATTTGGTGTAGCCTTAAAATATACAAGAAAGGAAAAAAAATCACATAGGATGGTCACCCCAATATATGTTACAACAAATTCATAGGAGATGAAATCTCGTCTGATAGAAAAGAGATTTTGATTAATCCTCTGTATTAAATTCAGGCTTATAATTGATATATGCAGTTTGGCAACATTGCGGAAGCCTGGAATATTTCAAAAGGAAAATGTTGAAGTATGTAATGGAAACTCTAGTATTTATCTGCAAGGTTTCCACCCATCTTTGCAGGCCAGTCCCTTGTCTCATTGTAACATCTGCTTAGAAACTTGGTTTTAAGTCTAATTACGGGATATTGGTTCTATAATAAAAGACACATCATTCACTTCATGGAAATATTCTTTCATAGAAAAGAATGATGAAGTGTTCCTAATAATTTCAGTTTTACTGTACAAGTACAGAAGACAGAGATATCATGTATTTCATTAAAGTGCTTATTTCTAGAGATTTTTAAAGTTGTGGAAAAAATCTGAAGCATTTCACAGCAATTAATTTAGTGAAAGAAAATTTTATACAGTAAATGTTTGCACTTTACATATATTGGTTCTGTTCATGTTAAATATACGAATAAAATATACCATGCCAAAAGTCTGTCTGCTAAATTACCTTTTTGTAGGAGAAGCTATAATTATGTCTTTCCTTTTTATTAATAACTACATGTGTTACTGAAATGAAACCAAAAGAAATTGTAGGACCTATATATAAAGTAGATTAATTTAACTCTAGGTCTCTTTTGTTTCTCAGTATTTAACAATGACAACACTCCTACACATCTGTGACTATAAGCTTTCAAGAAATTTGTTTAATTGCCTACTCTCTACATGAAGTAGAAGTTTTTATTATTTGCAGACTATGACTTTCTTTGAAGGTTATTTTTGGGGATACAGAGGAAAAAAAACTGTGTCCAGAAACCCAAACCACCTTGGTATTTCATACTGACATAAATTAATGAACCTTCAACAATGGGAAATTTAATATGTTCAGAGTTGAATGTAATTGCTAAATGGTTGCTTGGTAGAATACCAACACATTTCTTCCCTCCATCCTCCTCTCTTCTTTCCTTTTTTTTTACTAGATTATATGGTAATTATCCATCTCTTGAAGGGTTTGGGAAAAATTATGTGCTGCTTAATGGACCTTTAAGCACCTTAACATGCTCAAATTAGAGATAATACAGTTGTGTTTAGTAATGATGGTACCCCTATGTCCATGTATGAAAAACAGTATGTCCATAACAATATAGATGTTTTTTATCTTCTAGCAATCTGAAGATGTAATATAAGAGGATAAGACACAGAAATATTTTATTCAATTGAGTGCTTATGGGAATTCCCCCATCCTAATCTGATTTTAAATTATTCCATCTTAGATTTTGTAACCTTCATCCTGAGATTTATTAATGAAAACAGACCTATTTCAGCACTGTTTCTCTTTTGGAGACAAAACCCCAACAACAAAAAAACAAAAATTAAAGTTTAAAAAATCCTAATCAAACAAATGACAAACAAAACACATTTAATTAAAATAAATTAAAAATCACTAGGACAAATATTATTGTCTCCATTAAGTACTGTTGTTAGACTATAAACTTTAATGCCAGAAGATTCAAGAAGAAAATCTGGATGTATCATGTAAACTGATGAGCAAATATTATAGACTAAACAGTCTGAACATCAGAACACTGTCAAGAATATGAGTATTAGAATTCACAATATGTTTTTCAAATAGAATTAATCTTATGGGAAAATATGCAAAAATTACAATGTAGTGATGATGAACTCAGTTTTTCACTGTGAGACTGGAATTTTCAGCTACTAGTTACTTCAGAATAATTTAATTTGTTTGCTGTTACCATGGTAGGACTTCATTATCTTGAGCCATTCTGTTTGATATCTTTCATCTGGATGAAGGAATAGAGTGCATCCTCAGTAAGTTCAGAGATAACACTAGGTTGGGTGGGAGTGTTGACCTGCTGAGAGCAGGAAGGCTCTGCAGAGGGATCTGGGCAAGCTGGATTGATGGGCTGATGCCAATTCTTTTAGGTTCAATAAGGCCAAATGTCAGGTCCTGCCCTTGGGTCACAACAACCCCATGCAGTGCTGCAGGGTGGGGCAGAATGGGGAAAGCTGCCCAGTGGAAAAGGACCTGGGGATGCTGGTTGACACAGGACTAAACATGATCCAGGGTCTTCCCAGGTGGCCAAGAAGGCCAATGGCATCCTGGCCTGGATCAGCAGGACCAGGGCAGGGATTGTCCCACGGTACTGGGCACTGGTCACACCTGGAGTCCTGTGTCCTGTTCTGGGCCATTCATGACAAGAAAGAAGTTGAAGTGCTGGAGCATGTCCAGAGAAGGGCTAAAGAGATGATGAAGGGTCTAGAACAGAATTCTTGTGAAGAGCAACTGAAGGAGCTGGGGTCGTTCAAGGAAAGAAGGCTGAGGAGACCCCATTGATTTCTACCTGAAAGGAGGTTGTGGTGAGACGAGTGTCAGTCTCTCCTTCCAAATAACAAGAGATTGGACAAAGTTTAGATTGTGTACTGGAAAAATTCTTCACCTAAAGGGTTGTCAAGAACTGAAGCAGTCTGTCCAGGGCTGTGGTTGAGTGACCATCCCTGAAAGTCTTTAAAAGACATGTAGACATGGTGCTTAGGATCGCAGTTCAGTGGAAGGCTTGACAGTGTTGGCTAACTTAATGATCTTAGAGGTCTTTTCTAGTATAGAAGATTCTGTTCTATAGTTCTGATATGTATGAAGATAAAAGTGGAAACTGAGAAGGCATTTCTTTAAGTACCATAATTAGCCAGCTAACAGCTCTCCAGATTTAACCTGAATTTACTTTTAATTACAGGAATCAAAATTTTGTCAGAGAAGAAAAATGCAGAAAGTTATATTTATTCCTTCTTTTTGGGAGAGCACAACATTCTTGCTGTTCTCTAACTTCAGTCTCAGTTGAAAGTGGAGTTATAAAGTAACTGGTGTTACCCTGCCATGCATGTATTTATTTCTTGCAACTTATTCCTTCCAAAAAATAATTTTCTCAGACTTTCTCAGGAAGTCATACCCATTTATTACTTTAGATTTCTTTGCATCTTGCATTTGAAATGTATTTAGTCATTTCATGCTATGGAGTTTGGTGATTTTTGGATTATCATGTAAAACAATATTGTATGCATAAGGAAGCAGAAGCTACTATCTTAATGGTCTTTCAAAATCATGTCTGTTAATACAAAGTGGCCTTACATGAAGATATCTAGTGGCTTCATAAACNTTTCTTCATAGCCACCTTATCCACATCTGTTACTTTCCTCATTGTGTTTTCTGTCCAGTTCACAGAGAAAGGTTAAACACAGGTCACAAAACACACTGATCTCTGTCGGATTAGTCTTTATTAGATAAACAGAAAAGCATCGGAAGAACAAATGCCCTCATTCATTTTTCCAGCTGTGCAGCACTAGGGGTTTCATATAATGGAGTTCAATTCCTTCCTTCTAGCCAGGTACCAACCATCCCAATTGGAAACACAACGTTCTCACAAAGCTGAATCTAGACTATTTTTTGATGAACAGCAGGAGTGGTAGCTACTGTTTTTAGAGTAAATCTATTTAAATCCTTTCTGCACAAAATATTCTTGGATACCCAGTGTTGACNCCCTGCCATGCATGTATTTATTTCTTGCAACTTATTCCTTCCAAAAAATAATTTTCTCAGACTTTCTCAGGAAGTCATACCCATTTATTACTTTAGATTTCTTTGCATCTTGCATTTGAAATGTATTTAGTCATTTCATGCTATGGAGTTTGGTGATTTTTGGATTATCATGTAAAACAATATTGTATGCATAAGGAAGCAGAAGCTACTATCTTAATGGTCTTTCAAAATCATGTCTGTTAATACAAAGTGGCCTTACATGAAGATATCTAGTGGCTTCATAAACAAAAAGAAAAAGAAAGAGAAAAAGAAAGTTGAATTAGTCAAACTAATTAAAACCATAAAAATCAGACTGCTTTTAGAGAACTTGGCAGGCAAAATTTATAAGTGCAAAATATAGCACAGTTCTGAAAATTGGAAATAAGGCAGTCAGAACAGCCTTCTTAGGGGAATTAAGGACAACAAAAAACTAACACAGAAGCACAAATTTAAAAAAAATTCCTGTTAAAAATCATAGAAATTCTTTCAATGAGGACATACATAATCACTTTTTCTAGGTGGTATAAACAGAAAAACTCAAGTGAAAAGTATTTCCAGTCAAGGTTTTAAGTTACTCACACTATCTAATCATATTATTTTTTCTTCTACCTTAGAAAATACAGGATTCCAAATGGT
>VXBC01004672.1:0-28155 GCA_013399945.1 Ploceus nigricollis | reverse complement strand
TATAAGGGAGTTCAATTCCTTCCTTCTAGCCAGGTACCAACCATCCCAATTGGAAACACAACGTTCTCACAAAGCTGAATCTAGACTATTTTTTGATGAACAGCAGGAGTGGTAGCTACTGTTTTTAGAGTAAATCTATTTAAATCCTTTCTGCACAAAATATTCTTGGATACCCAGTGTTGACTGCTGGTATTTAAGCACCTGAATAGCCACCAATTGTCATATACTACAAACCTAAAGACATACTTTAAAGTAAGCCATATACACTTAATTTTGCTCTTTGAGTTTGTTTGAATTTCATACCGCACACCAAATCCTTAAAAGTTTGGTTAAGCCTTTTTTTTAAAAGTTCCTAACTTAAGGTACCTTAGATTCTATGGGCTTAAATCAGAATGGACCAGTGGAACATTGAAATAGTAATTCCATAGTGCAAGACCTCAGAAACCGCAAAACTTATTTTAACAACGCAATTTTTAAGACTTTTAAATTTGTGGGAATATAGATTGTAGAAGGCTTTATGCACCACAGTATTCAGTCAATTTACTTCACCACATAGTTGACTTTGCTTTGATCTCTTTGATCCACAGTTTTAGTGCTTGTTCTTATCCATTAAGTGGCTAAACCATTCTCTTTCATTCATTTATTTTATTCCTCCCCACCCCACATCTTAACCATTTAAGAAAATGATTACAGGACTTTTTAAAAATATCTGCAGGTACATATTTCATTAATATTACCAATAATTTGATCCAACTTTTAAAGGAAGAATTATATATGAAAACTTACAAATTATTTGAGGGCTGTCATCAAACCTTATATAACCGAAAAACTCTCACATTATTTACTTATTAAACATTAGTCAGATAAAAAGAAAAACGGTTTGGTTGAAATTCAGTGTCAGTATGTGGGATCATGCCAGAGGAAAGAAAAAAAAAAAGGATTTCCAAATCCTAGCACAGATTGCTAAATCATTAAGAAAAAAACAAACATCTCTCTGACACTTAATGATTGTTTAAAGGACCATATTCACTCACTGCTCTTTAATAACAACATCTTAAGAGTTTTAATGCATATTTCTGCTCATGCTTTTGCTTTGTATATGGTTTCAGGATAATCTCTAACAACACAAACTGATTCTATTACTGTTCTTAGCATAATAGCTTTGCAAGTTCACTACTATAAAGATACTACTAATACTGGCAGCAAAGATTTATGAATGAAAAATTCCTGTGGAATTTACAAACAGGCACACACACAGCCTTTCCAATTTACATGGTTGCAATTTTTTTCTGGATCCTAGGTAATTTTATTTTCTACTCTCCAAAGTATGTGAAAAATAAGTTCAGTAAATAAGGAAATTTAATGTTCATTTTCATTGCTTTCATTCACGGCCATATTCTATTTGTACATTCAAATGTCCAAAACAGGATTATACGTAGTATTTCTTGCATTTTTTCCAAGTCACCTATCAGCTGCAAATGCATTTCTGCTTTGTCCATCAGTGTGGACAGTGATCAGTTGCACTTCACTGCACTGCAATGGATTCCCCAGTTCTGTTTTGCTACCATGTTCCCTTGGGTATTGTGGGACACAAGTATTCCTCTGCTCATCTTATGAATCCATAGCCTACATTTTGCCTTCATCCCAACTTTTCCTCTATTTTATTTTCAATTTCTGTCTTTTTAAGTTGTTATTCTATTTAAAAATCTGTTTTCTTCAACCTTTATAAAAAGCGATGAGCAGTGACACCCCCACCACATATGTGACAAAATTTCTACTTAAAGTCACTGGCAAAGCTGTGTGACTGCAAAAGCAGACAGTAATGGTGCCTACTGTAATCTCCTGTGCTGAGTTTGCTGTAAGGTTTTCTGTGACAAGTTGAGGTCAGCTCCTTTAAAATACAGATAATAATATAAAACAAATCATGAGCCAACCCCAAAGCCTGGAATAAAAATATCTGGTGTTTAGATGACAATGACAATGCTAATTCATCTTGGGTCAGGCTGAAGACCTAAATCACAAATCTCAATTTAGCCTGCACCTGCAGGGATCAGAGCCCCGGACTACTGGATCAAATAAACACTCTACATGGATGGGACACTGCTCAGACTACATTTCATACTTATCTGCAGGAGAGCTTTCAGTAATTTGAAAAAGTTTTCTGCCATTTTGAGCATTTTGGGGTATGAAATCTTTGTCCTGAACTTCAAACGAGTGTTAAACTTGCAGGTCTCCAGTATTGTCTGGTGTGAAGTACAGATGCTGTATAGATTTATATAGCTTTGCAAGGTAAGGCTGGACTTCAGTTGTCTCCTCCCAAGACACAGGCCAGGAGACAGGTGAGCTACCACACACTTCTAGCCAGATGTCCTTGTGGTCTCTAGGACAGTTTTTCTTCCAGGAATTACACTGAATGTTATCTGTGAAAGGTGTGGAGGAAGAATTAAATTTCTACCCTCAGTTATCTTCTAAGCTCTTTAAGCACAAAATAACCATGACTTAGCCCTCTTTATCTGTGATATGAAAAGGTTAACTGACACCAGATATCCATCCTAAGCCAGTGAAACTTGTGACACATCTAAGAGAATATGAAATTCTGAAAAAAGACTTGAAATAACCCTGTTCCAAAGTTGGGTTTGTTTTCCAATCCAGAAAAAGAAAGGATTGGGTTTTTTTCATTCTTTTTCACACTTATCCTAATAGTACACTCTATTTGACATTTTTCCTCAAAAAGAAGGTAATCCTTATACTTTTTTTTTTTTTAATAAATTGAGACTCCGGCTAGAGAACCATTTTGCTAGGTTCCATTAGAACTGTTGAACATAAAAATTGGTGTGTATTGGGTTCAGGTACCCATGGTCTGGTGGGGCAAACTACTGGTGTGGCCTCTATGAGGAGACATAGACTTCTCCAGATTGTTTCAGTTGGCTCCAAAACAGACACCCTGCTCAGCCAGGCTGAGTCCATCAGTCATGCTGTTGGTGCTTCCACAAAATATGTTTAAGAAGTGCAAATATTGCTGTACAGAAGATGTATGAGAGAGGAATGAGAATATGTAAGAGCAACAACTCTGCAGACACCAAGGCCAGTGAAGAAGGAGCAGGAAGAGGTGCTCCAGGCAGTGACGCAGAGATGTGGTGACGTATTTAGTCCCCTACCTATGTCTTTGTTTCTCACTATCCTACTCTACTTTTTTGAAGGCAATAAGCTGAAACAATTTTCCCCATGCCAAATCTCTTTTGATCATGATGGTAAATGCTGAGTGGTCTTCTTTGTCCTTTTGTCAACCTACAAGAATTTTCATCTTATTTTTTCACCCTGTCTTAATGAGGAGAAGAAATGAGAGCATAGTTTGCCAAGCACCTGGCAGAGAGACAAGATGAACCCACTGTAACTTGGTCATAAGTAGATGACTATCTTCCTAAGGCATTTGTGAGCTTCAGTGACCTAAGCTCACTTCAGGTTTTTGCAATTTTAATATCGTGCTTTCTGCCAAATAGGAGTATTTCTTCATCATTAACGTGATTGGAGAATACAGTTTTCTCATTCATGAAGCTTTGATTTCACTGATTAACTGTTTTCTGAAATAGTGGGTGGTTGTTTGTTTTTTAAGCCTCCCTTCTCAAGGTTTTAAAATTCTCAGCATGTCTGATTATTTCAACTGTGTGTCTATAAATATCCATCCTCAAGTATACATGTTGGAAACCATTAATAATTTAAAAAAAATCTGACAAAGCAAACAGAAAAATATGTAGTGATCACTTTCATTCTGTCTGTACTGAAGTAATAAATAATTCTTGCACACTTTAAAAATGAAACAAATACTTGAGAAACGTGTTTTTTTCTAAAATGAAGGACACTTTTTTTTTTTTTTTTGTAGAAACAAGTGAAACTGAGAGGTAGTAACTACCTCTGAAAAGTGTGTAAGTGTTAAAATAGTGGATAAAAGAAAATGTGCTTTAGTGTGTACCCTATCTTTAATGAGAGAAAGTAGTGAATGAGGAATGAAATACATAATATTTTTCCAGGAATAATAAGTATTGGAGCTTTCTGACCTAAGACTGTATCTGGACTGTTATTTACCATAACAGTCAAAAATTATATTTTTCAAGAATTCTCCAAGTCTAATTACTTTGTTGCCCCTGCAGCACATGTAGCATAGTTGTCCATTGCCACTGTATACGTGGATGTTGGAAGGTGAGGAAAATTTCTGTGGGTTTGGTCAATGTTTGCTGCTCTGTAATGGATCAGATTCTTCTTTTTTCCCACTGTGAGAAATAGTGAATAAACCTACCTTCCCTCTGTTTCCACAGAGTTTTCATTTTTGTTAACCTTTGTTTTTAATCTCCTAACAGACTTCCTAAAGTGAAGAATCCCAATTTGCTGAAGTTTTTTCATACAGGAAATCTATCTTGCTGATAGTTTTTTTTTATTCATGAAATGAACATAAGGTGTCAGGAACTGAAACTCAGAACCCTGTTGCCAACTACCTGACAACTTCTAGCCAAATACTTTTAATTGCATGAAAGAATTATTTTCTTCTTCATCACTTTAACAACAAATTAGGAGAGACCAAATTTCTGGGGTTTTTGTTTTGTTTTGTTTTTCGTTGTTGTTGTTGTCTGTTTTTTTGTTGTTGTTGTTTTATTTTGTTGGGTTTTTGTTTGTTTGTTTGTTTGTTTTTCCATTTGGGTTTTTTGTTTGTTTGTTTTGGTTTTTTTGGGGGTTTTTTTGGGTTTTTTTGTGGATTTCTTTTGTGGACATTTGAATTAATTTTTTTCCCTTTAAATGAATAAGGCCTCCTTTAATTTTTGACACAGTTTTGCCCAAAGTTCATTTTCATGAAACAAAAAACAAAGGAGAAAAAGGGTGGTTGAGGATGGTGTGTTTATGCTGCACAGCCTTTTCAGACTGACAGATAAAAAAACCACCCTATCCATGTAGGACCCTCAACTTCTTTCAATACTGTTTGGTTTCCTCAAAAGCAACAGTACCAGTCACAGGCTAATAGTTTCCGCTCTAAACCCTCTATCCTAGGCAGAGAGGGTGATGTTGAAGGAATTAAAAACTGTTGCAGGAAGTAGTGGAAGCAGTCTGGACTTTTTTCAAGAAGTTATTGCTAAATGTTCAGCTGTCATGTGCACATAGACAAAAGGCTGAATTACAGCAGAGAAGACATTAAGGAACAGAAACTGAAAAGACAAGCACAAATGTTAAGGCTGACTTAAAAGCAGACACTGTCATAGTGTGAGGCAGAAGTTTAAGGGGAGAAATGTATAATAAAGCCAGGAGGGAATGCAGAGGAGATGTTCAGAAGATGATGTGGGTTTGCATAGGAGGGATTGACAAATAGGAAGGCTGCCTTGCCTCCTAGGCTCTTAGGAGGTGGATGACAGAAGACAAAGAGCAGAAGAAAAAGTTTTGTACTTCATGTAAGAAACCAATTAAATCTGTATTGATAATTTCTTCCACAGCTCCACAGATATTTGTTCCTATCTATCCTAACACAAATGAAACTGTAAAATTTACTCTGTTTTTCTCAGCTGACCTGACCCTGCAGATATTTTGGTGCTCACAGAACTGAAGCCACCTGATATCATTGAAAAAGCACCTATAGAGCTCAGGCTGCTGTCTAGAGTGAAGATATATAAGGCTGAATAGATCACTAGCAGCTTTGTCCATTTATGGAATAATAGAGGTGCATATTGAATAATATGGAGTGCATATTTGCTCACAGATGACCCCTGAGTTTATTTTAAATGAGAGAACAGTTCTCAGTCACAATACTAATGTGAATTTTCATGTAGTTCTGAGTTCTAATCCCCATTCTAATGCCGTAGAACGTCAGAAGTAAACCCTCTCTTATTATATATGCCAATTAAGAGTGAAATTTTTAGGGAACAAATTGAAATTGTATGTCTCACAGGTTAATTTTCTAAGAGTTGTGTTGGCTTTCTGTATGCACCCTGTAATTATTTCAATTGGCTATGCATTTACAAACTATTTGACTGACAAAAATTACAAGTAAAAAACGCAGAAAAACACAGGTTCACTGCAGAGACATTTTCTCTACTCAGTCCTTTGTGAGATAAATCTTTTGGTGTCAAGGAGGTCTCTAATTCTTTTTACTCACTCCTCCCAGTGAAACACGTCTCTAAAGATCAATGCAAGGAGAACAGCTATGTTTTACTCACAAAGTCTAAAAATGCATTCAATATTATGTATTCATATGAGGGTGGTCAAACTTAGATATTTTGACAGCTAGCATTTTTTAAAACAGCTAGTTTTTTCATGACTGATAATTTTTGTGATCACCGTATTATGTTAATCCTTGAGTACTATTAATATCAAACAAAAATCATGTTTATTTGGAGGGAGAATTTTCTGGAAAAGATCACTGAAGGAAAAATCACTGGGGAAAAACAAACAAACGAATAAAAACCCAAACAAAAAGACCCTTTGAAACTGTTGAAGAGAAGACGTGAAAAATAAAGGGAAAATACAAGCAACTAGAATTAGGATAACAAGTCCTCATCTTAAGTACTTGGTTATTGTATCCTACTGACCAGATATCTGTTCTAAAAGCACTTGTTATGATAGTAAAATAATAGACTTTATTCAGAATGAGGAAAAACTAGACCTATTTTCAGGGTTTCTTCATGCAAGAAAATTCAAATCAAGATGTATTTTTTTTGTTGGGTTATGTATACAAACAAGGGGAAAGCAAGGCTATGGATTCTAGATTCCACAGGTAGTCTTGCAAAATACATTCTCATTGTGAAAGATGTTTTCATAATTATTTTTTTGTCTTATTTACCTTTTAAGAAGCGGAAAAGTGTTTTGCATAGGAATGAGCTTATCGATGCTGTTATGTAGAGCAACGCATAATCTCTTCTAGATCCTTCTGTTCTGTCACAGAGAGTAATCCTTTGCTGCTAAAGGGAGTTGTGCTATACAGTATAATTAAGAAAGACACAAAAATGCACAATTATAACTAAGAATTCTTTCCTCTCCACTAGCAGGAGGACACTATTCATTTTGTTCAAAACCTGAATTTTTTTTCTTGAGATTCTGTCTGAATTTTTCCCTGTTTTCCTCATGTCTTCCTGCAGATGATGACCAACTACACTCAAATTAGTGCAAAACTGCACTAATTTGTTTTCTGTGGTATAGGGAACACTATATGCTGACTTGCAAATTGAGAAACATCATAGCCAGGACCCATTTAATTACATTTTTCAGAGCTCACTGGGAGGTAAGGAGCTTTGGGAGTAATCACTTACTGTGATTACTCTGTCTTGGTGTGCCGATGGAAATAAATACAGCCATTCAGTTTAGCAAGGAAAATGAGTATACTTCATAACTTTTCCAATAAATTATTTGAATGAGACTCTGGGCTGATAGAAAGCAGAGTGAAAGAACAGCTGAGCTATTCAGTTCTGTCAGGTCCTTGGATATTTTGCAACTTAACCCCAGAAGCCTTACTCTACTATTATTACAAAGAATTCAGAAATATGTCAGATACCAGTCCTTGAATTTCTCTCTACGTAAGAAAGAAGAGTAGGAGTAATCTCATTTAAATAAAACCTTGGCTGTTCTTGAAATCTTAAGGTACTTTCAGCTGAAATCTTTCTCTTATTTTTCATGCAATCAAACTTTATTAAGCCTTTACAAATCTATTATTATTTCAACTGTTCTTAAAAGCTGTGGATCATTGATTTATATTAATCTGATTCTAAGTTTTGTTCTAGTGATAGCAATGAGCTGGGAACCTCAGCAACAGAAATTACTTCCTCAACCAAGCTTGCAATATAAAAAAAGGGAATCTTAATCAAACTCAAATTATTGCTACCACACATATATAAAGTACCTGCCAGAACTGAGACTTCCTCTTAACTTCAAAGGCTCTTTGATGTCATACTGGTAACCTTCAAACAAATGGTTTAATATAACAAGGAGGAATTGCAATCTGATTCAGAATCCAAGAGAAGTGTGGAGAACTTCTAGAGAAATCTCAGGAGTGACAGAGCTATGGACAGGGTTCACACTACTGGTAAAAATGGGGCTTCTTAATTTTGAGGTTTATAATTTGTAAGGTTCTGTGACATCTCTTCTCCCCACATCAACTTCTGCCAAAATTGAAGGAATTAATACTAGCTTGATTGTAGTGTGTTAGGAAATACATCTCACAGTAGAACAGATAGGATGTCCAAACATCTGTTAACAGTAACACTGGTAATGATTGGGATTGCTCTCAGGCTTCTGATTTTTCTGATACAAAGCAGTGGTTAGGGAAGTATCTTTTTTTTTTCTTTTTTCTTATTTTTTAAAATTTGTTCACTGTCTCTGGGAATTACCAACGTAAAGCAGCATTGTTTGAATTGTGACAGACAAATAAATATAGTAGTCCAAATAAATACAAGTTTTTTAGGGATTTCTTTAAAATATTTTAGAATGCCGTTCCAAATGATCATGTCCTATCTTACTTGTCAGTATTGAAGTGTTGCATAAATAAAACAGGTTAAAATTTTTTACTTAGTTTTGTGAAAAAACAACTATTTTTACTACCTAAAAGCCCAATAAAAACTGATTTTCTCATCCTGTAGTGTATATTCAGTGATATTTTGATGTTAGGAACTTAAAGAAACAAACTAAATCTTAAACTGTTCTTAGTCTCTTTTTTTTTTCCTTGTACAGCTTTTATTTATTTTTCTATTGACTATGTAAGGCTTTCAAAAAAAAAAGGAATTTCACTCCACTTCAAACAGAATTTTAAAAATGCATACCAAAAGATCTGATTGATCTGTTTTCAAATTACTGTATTTTTTATGTGCTTATATAGACTCTGCATGCTCTACCTAGACAAGGTGAAGCATAAAACCAGAACCCCAATAATGATAGATATTTTCCATTCTGTACTAAATCTCTCTCTGTGAGGTGTTGGGATTTTTTCAGCTTGAATGACCTTGCTCAACAGCTTGCACTGTAAAAGACCCTGTATTGCAACATCCAGAATTTGTTTCAGAGAAACTGAGATATAATCAGATTTTAATTCTGTGTTAAACTGAACAACATCAGCTGCCATTAAGGTATCATAAAACTCGTTGCACCATCTTTGACAGAAATGTGAGCAGTGTAATAGTGAAGGAGTCTGGTTTGATTTCAGGCAGGTGTAGGTAAAATTTAATTTTCTGCATCCACTAAAATCACAGTGCCAGCTACAATTTTTCCCTGTAAAACCTTTCTGATTTTCTAATAAAAGATACAGTATTGCGTAGTAAATTTTAGTAATATTTTTTCTTGCAGGCCATCTCCAGTTGTGTGTATCTACATATGATTGGGGAAGATAAAAATTTTCATGACAGTTTAGCCTAGCATTTCATCTACTGCAACATCCATTTTTTAACAGAAGGCAGGTGAAATGTGAAAGACCTTGATGGGGCAATTTAGAACTGTATAACCTGTCAGTAATTCATTAGCTAAGTGACTTAAACTGAATGAACCACAGAGTAGTATAGTCAGGAGGTTGCTGACCCCTGCGGCTCAAAAGAAGAAAGGCTGCCTCAGGTCCTTTCTCAAGGGCCAGCCAGATACAGGTACAGGTGTACAGCACACATAGGCTGGGGAGAACTTTGTTCCCTTGACTGAGGTGTCCTCACCTGCTGTGGTGACTCTTTAGATGTCCAGATGGACCTATATCACATGATTCAACAAATATTGGGTCATTAAGTGAATCAATTCTTACTAATTAAATCTGCTAAGACAAAGATTTCTATTTCATTGAAGTATTGTCTGCTCTTATAAATTTTAAAATTCTGGTTTTAAAGATACTTACTGTAAAACATGTAAATGTGTTTTTTAAAAACACAGATTGCTGAATCTGTTCTTTTTCCTTTGTTACTATATGTGTGTGCTCAGATCAGTTGTTGTTTGAGCCTTTCTGTACCTAAAATAAGAAATAAAATTTAAAAGGAGGACACTATGGATCTTTTTTGGGCTTATAAACATCACTATTCTCTGTTTTTCCACTGGGCTTGGTTGAAAACCGAAAATGTGTAATTTTTTTTCCATTTCCTCAGAAATCAAACCCAGTTTCTCTAAATTGTTTTCTTCACAAGCAGTGAGCTCTTTCACCATCATTCCTTTAAACCAGAAGGCAGCAGATGTCAGGATAAGTAAAACTCTGGGAAAGAGTAGATATCTTGTACATATTCCAGAGAAGATTTCAGCTTGATTTCCTAATTCAGTAGGAAAGGAACATAGTGAAATGAACTGCGGGTAGACAGGTCTCCTCGTCAAACAGTCAAGTCGATGATGCATTTGTTTCCATTTTTTAACTGATTTTTGGTTTTAGCCTTAATTCTCACAGATGGGATTTATCCAAAATTTTGAATTGGCACAGCTACCGTACACAACAACTAAGAGCAAGTACAAAGGCTCACATTGCTCTGTGTGCTACATGTACTCTCTACTAACCTATGCTATTATAAATGCTCTAAAGATCTACTATTTTCTCATCTTTTAAAAGATCCATTGTAGCTAGTGCACTGCAAGCTGAGCACTTTCAGTCACTAGAAACATAGTTAAAAGACTAGTTCTGTTTTTCAAGTGTGTTAAATATTTCTGTGCAAAAAAAATTAATAAAATTATTTTCCAGGAGGAATATCTTGCATTAGTAACCATGTGCAGCTATTGATATTATTTTTCATATTGACATATATCTATTCTATTCAAAGTTATACAAGGTGTACAGTGTCACAGGCACTCAGGACATGTACTCACATAAATCTTGAATTTCAGACAAGCTTCTGTGTCTTGATGATATGCCAGAGAGCTCTCTTCATTGTTGTTGTCCACCAGAATGTCTTGTGGCATACAGAAATTTGTATCACCTCTTTACCCATGCCATGCCATGGTCAACATGTGGCTCTGCATCAATATTACGTAATTTTTTTCCCTCTTTCTTGTTTCTCAATTTTTTAGTTATTTACCAATATATGACTTTATGTTGGGGTTTTTTTAATCATACTTTTGAAAATATGCTAATGAAATATTCTGCAATGTATTAAATTAACCTTGTCAGAATCTTTATATGCTTTCAAAATGTTGTCTAGTGGGCAATAGATTTATTAGATTGCGTAATACTGACTTGTCTCTATTATGGGGACTTTGTTACTCTAACTTAATACTTTGCAATACCATATCATGGATAACATACTGCAGCTTGATGAATAATAAGTGGCCTAAAGATCAGATCATCTACAGGGACATTCCATGACAGTTTGATTTTGGGACCTTTATGAAGACAGATAGCCTTAAAATCATCATTGTCATCCAGATTTACCTTACTCCTACACTGTGGAAGATACAGCAAAGGAGCATGATCAGGCTTAGAGAAACAGATTGCAACAAAGACCTTCCAAATAAACACTCTCAAAATGTGACCTCTGAATTAAACTTAGACTGAGTCTATCTTTTTCTCTCTGTATACATTTCTTTGTCTAGAATTCCCAAGACACATCCAAGAGTATGGCTATAATTTGAGAATTCACAGCAAGACTTTTTTTTTCTGTGTTATCCTCAGCTTTTATATTGTCTTAAAACAATTTAGGAGGAGCCTCCTGGAAATACCTATAGTATTATGGCTGAATGGTATTATCTTAGTTATTAATCTTAAATCACGCTATGACAGCTCTGAAGCTACATTCTTAAATGCCATAGTTCTTACATTTTCTTTTGCTACTAGTCTAATGTCTCAACTCAACCTGGATTATTCAGAATCCCCAATTTTACCAAGACTGATTATTTTGCCAATATCAGTTACAGTACAGAAAAATGAGCTCTTCATATTTTGTAAAGCTCATGAATCTGGCAACAACCACTTTCTGTAGAGACCACATGAAATGCTTTTGCACAAAAACACATCAAGGAGCACAGTGTAGAAAAGAAAATAATCCCAACACCATGAACTGTCTGATTTTTTGAGTTTTGTCACATTGGTTCCATCTTCCATGCAAGAAAAGATAGTTTTCTCTCTTGACAGCAAAAGCTTTTTTCACAACACTACCCCTCAAACTTCTAAAGAATTCTGAAGAGCTGCTGGCAATGCAACATGTCACAGGAGACAAAATTTGGTTGAAATAATGAAATTCCTTTTGCCTTATCTGTGATGATCTAGTGTGGAAAGAAACTCAGTGATTCCAAATCACTGTAGCACCTGCACAGAAGATAGTTGGGGATTAAAGTTTGTATATAG
The DNA here is from genome assembly GCA_013399945.1 of Ploceus nigricollis. NCBI lineage: Eukaryota > Metazoa > Chordata > Aves > Passeriformes > Ploceidae > Ploceus > Ploceus nigricollis. The sequence goes on along the minus strand of VXBC01004672.1, from coordinate 15,899 downwards.
CTGTAGTGCATTCGATTTTCTGCATGTGGCATATGAGGACCATGCACACTTATCTGTGTGCAATCCTCTGCATGGGACCATTTGGCCAAGGACCATTTGACATCTTCTGCTGACATCACACCTATTTGGTAACTGGGAAAGACAGTCTGGATCAGTCCTGAAACAGGAAGACTCAGTGCAGAAGACACCAAAATCAGAAAGGTACTGAGAAAGGGCTGCATCACATTTGTTGTGAAAGGGAAATTTATTGCCGGCAAGAATGAAGTATTTTCTTTGCCCAGCTGAACTGCTTCCAGAAGAAACGCAGCTTAACATGTAACTGCCACATCCTTTTTTTAATTGTACATAAGACTGTTCCATGACTATAAAATTGATAAAAAATAACTTATTGAGGGGAGTAGCACTATATGAAAAGGGGAAAAATCTCAAAGAAACGTAAGGAGGTTTTGGGATTTCTTCTGGTTGTCTCTGTCAGAAGAGTTAAAATTTAGGAAACCATGGAGATAAAAGGGAATGAAACCTAGAAATTGCCTGTGGCTTACACCTACCCTCTGCTTGCAGAAGTTTTTGAATCCTCAAGAATCTTTTTTTTCCCCCCATAGTTCCCCATCTTCCAAAACCCATATGCCTTTGATACTGCAATATTCAGTGCTAGTGGGGAACTTTCTCAGCTTCTTTCAATTGTAAAACATCAAAGGAGAAAGAGAAGTAACTCATGGAAAGGTAGATTAATGTCAAAAGGAGCACTTCTCCTGAATTCCGTAAATTTGCCAGGAACCCTTTTATTAGAACTCACATTAAAAATGGAGAAAAATTGGGGTATTTTGAGGAAATAATTATTTAATTTATCTTAAGATGGAGAATGAAATTACTAAGAATAGTCTGAACTACACATTTATGCAGCAGAATTTAAGCATGGTTGAAGGACATAAAAGTGAAGGTGAATAGCACTTAGTCATCAGTTTGCAGTGACATGAAGCTTCCTTAAGTATGCAAATGTGGGCTGCAGACAGCACAAAAACATAATATTTGTCTGGAAAATTATGAAATACTATATTGTTTGATTTCTTACTTTACAGTTCATTTCTCTGTTACTTATTGTCAAAAACTATGAGGAGACCATGAAAAAAATGTGCTGGGAGCAGGTGCTGGAGTGATTAAGGACTTTATAACCTATACTTTGGCAAAAAGATTGAAAAGTAACAGGATCTATATATAGCTTAAGCAGGTAAATATTAGGTGAGGAAAGGAATGATTATCTTCCTGAGTCACATGTAAAATCACATAATGAATGAAAGAGAAGGTTTAGCTAAAAAGGAAGGATTGAAAAAAGTGTAAGGTACACACCTCATAAATTTGAATCCTTTTATACTGTACAAGTGTTCAGTTACTATTAAATAAATTCAAAAGAAAACAAATACACAAAAGTGAGGATTACTAATGGTTGGAGTTGTACCTTTTCTATGTAATCCTACTCTTTGCAAATGAGACTCATTAAAAAAAATCTGCATAACTATCTTAGTTAAGATGGCATTTAGACATTCAATCAAAAGAATGAAAAAACCCTATTATTTTATTCATCAATAGATTTTTTTGGTCCCCATCTCACAAATTTTCCTTGTAATTTTTTTTAGAAAAAAAATATTCACAAGTTTTGTAGCATAGAATATAATGTCAGAGATTTTAGTAGAGGATGCTTCCGTGTGAAAGCCATTAGATTTTATACATGAGTATTAAAATGTTTGCCTTGCATGATTTTTTTTTCCTACAATTATGTGATTTTTATGTTTCTTAAAACTACAAAACATATTGCAAAGATAACTACTTCACAAAAACAAGTCAAATGTCATGTAACACAACACTTCAAAGAGCATAAAAAATAAAAATTCAGTGACTTTTAATATATAGGTAAATATAAATATATTCATTTTCCACAAAAAAATTTGAAAGACAAAAGTTGTTTTCTTAGCATCAATCTGTGTATCAAGTATACAGTGAATGTTAATGTACAGATAAGTTTCTGAGTAGAACCTGAAAATTCTTCATAATGTAAATCATAAAGGAAATATTTTCACCTAAAAAAGATTAAATTATTTGGTATATGAATATGATCAAAATCAAATTATCTTCTCCTTTGCTGAAGCAAAGCTTCAGCAAAGCTTCAGCTCCATGAAAGCAGGCATAAAAATTAATGCTGTGTTGCCTGATGTAACCAGTCCTGCAGGAAAGACATAGCGGGAAAAAGAAAGGAAGTGTCCTAGAAAATCTTTCAAATCTTGCGAGGGTCTTTTTGTGTACGTACAGTTGGATTTATGCTGTGATAACCTCTTTTCATTAAGTATAAAATACAGTATAGTGGCACTCACTATGGCACTTATAAAAATAATATAACGGTAATAAAAAAAGATATTGTTTTCCCTCATTCTGTCACTCTCAGTGCTTGAATGCCTGAATTACTCCATTGTATTCTTCAAAATTTCATTTAGTACATACTGGTGAACAGAAAGGGGGTGATCCTTGGGGACAGTAGGAGTGTTGATGGTTCTTTGAAAGACCAGCAGCAGTGTTCATCTATCTACTGGAGATAAAATTCTTACATAATTTCTGGTCACAGAAATATACAATATGATTTTTCCTTTTTCATATTTTTTAAAATATTATTGGCCTAGTGAAGACAGTGCCTGTAATTTTCCTTATGTTTGGTGTTTGTGATTTTGATTTTTGCCATCTTCTTGCTTGAACTGGGCAGTTGATTACAGCCCTGCAGAGCAGGAAAACTCCATTCAGATCAAGGGGCAAATATATCTTGAGATGACAGAGAGAAGATCAGACTTAAACACTAAATGCTGTGGTAACTCCTCTGCCTCCTTTTCCTGACTCAGGTCACTTGAGAGTCACAGGTCTAGAGCTTTTGGTTGACAGGAACCTGAAGACCTACCTCAGAGCCCTGACATATTTTCTGAGACAAAGCAAAATTTGACATTTCAATACGCTTTTAATTAGAATTAGAATATTATTGGTAACAGAGGCTAAGCTGTGATATCTTTACTTCAAATTAATCCAAATCCAAAAAATCAAGATTAATGTAATTTAACAAATGAATCAACTATCTCTGAATTCAGTGGATTTAAAACAACGCTTTCATTCAGCGAGAAATTAATTTTTTTGTGTGATGTACAACTTCCTAGACTTTTTATAAGTTACAAGAAAACAAAGGAGCACAGTACTGTTCTAGAAAATAATATGCAAGGAGAAGATCAGGTGAAATTTCCATCGCATTCTTCAAAGACTATCACTGCAAGTAAGTGTCTTTCTTCCAAAGGCCCATAGAAAGTCTGACTAAGTAGTTGCCCTGCGTTTCAAAAAAATGAAAAGGCTCTCTGCTATCTCAACTAGATGACAATGTAGCAGGAATTATCCAACACTTTACAAAGAAAAATAACTACAGAGATCTTCCTTCACAGATCTGAAAATTCTGGCTTCAATTTCTTAATGTAATTATTCCCTCCTGTTTTCGACTCAGGACCTCCAGCTTTTCTCAGTCTAATGAAGAGGCTGGGGGAGAAGGACAAAGAAAGAACCTAAATCTGATACCTCAGAGTTCACAAGACCCAAAGCTAATATGGATGAGAGACACAGGCAGTCTGCTGTTAATAGAATATCTTGAGATTTAGAAAATTAAGCAAGGGAACAGTGAATGCATAAAACATCAAAGAAATATTGGTAAAATTGCTACTAAATGCTCTGTCACATTTTCTCTTTACTTGTTAATTACTTTGGTCACATAGTCCTCTTTTTACTATTATAACAGCTTGTCATGGTTTAACTCCAGTATAGCGAGTTGACCTGCTTTATCACTGCTGTCCTCTGCAGGACAGGGGAGAGAAAATGTAATGAACATCTCATGGGTCAAGACAGAGAGACATCACTCAGCAATTACATGGACAAAACAGACTCAACTTGGAGAAATTAATTTGTTGACAATCAAATCGAATAATGTGAAACAAAATCTTTACAACTCCATCCCTCCACTCCTCCCTTATTAATAGGACTGGCTTTTCTCCCGGGTGCAGGTGGACAAGGAATATGGACTACAGTTTCTTGTTTCTGCCACTGCTTCCTCCTAAGGATGAGAACCCTTCACACTCTTCATGCTCCAGCACAAGGACACTCCCACATGAGTCAGTCCTCCATAAACTTCTCCAACATGGGCATTTCCCACAGGCTGCAGCAAACTTTACAAACTGCTCCAGCATGGGTCTCTTCTATGGGTGCATTCCTTCCAGTGTTGTATCTCCACAGGGCCACAAATCCTATCAGCAAACCTGCTCCAGCATGGGCTCCTCTCTCCAAGGGGTCAGAGGTCCTGACAGGAGCCCATTCCACTGTGTTCTCCCCCTGGAGTTCATAACCTCCTTTGGACATCCACCTTCTCTGGTGTGTAGGAGAAAACTTGTGTCTTGATATAAGGATAGTTTTATAGCTAAAGCAAAAGCCATGTTTGTGAGCAGAACAAAACAGAAAATTGATTCCTGCTTCCCCTGGACGGGCAGGTGTTCAACCACCCACAGGAAAGCAGGACTCCATCACACCTCACACTTACTTGGGCAAACACCATCACTCCAAACATCCCCCTATTTCTCCTTCTTCCTCAAGATTCGTATACTGAGCATGACACCACATGGTGTGGGATACCCCTTGGGTCAGTTGGCATCACCTGTCCCGACTATGTCCCCTCCCAGCTCCTTGTACATCCCCAGTATCCTTGCTGGGATGGAATGGGAAAAGGAGCAGCAGAGGCCTAGGCTCTCTGTGACAAGAACATCCCTGTGTTGTCAATCCCATTTCCAAAATCCAAAACATAGCCCAATACTAGCTACTATGGAGAAAACGAACTCCACTTCAGGAAAAACCAGCACACATCTCCATTGGAGTATTTATGTCTAACTATCTCCACCTTCTTTTCTTGTAAGACTACACTGTAACATGTCAGCCTGGTTGATCAGCCAGGGAGAGATGTAAGTTTACTGTCATGTTAGGTCTGTTCAGGGTGGATTTCCTGCCATCTGGAGCACAAGGGGTCAGTTAAGCACAACTCCTTCACTCCTCTAGGTGCTTAAAATGTGTGCTCTCACCTATATCAGTGTGTTTTTCCCATACAGCAAAAAGTACCAATCTTATTCAGAAAGTTCATGTCACTATGAAATGATGCAAGTTAAGATCAATCTTCTTTTTGTAAATAAATATTTGTAAGTGATAAAAATGTGTATTTTATGACTATTAAAAATAAATCCAAACAATCCTTGCTTATTTTTTTCTCTATAAATTTTAATACATGCTTTAACATACTATTTGGAAGTGCTTTTTGACCACTACTTTGGCATCATATAAAATTCTCAAAAAGTCTTGAAAGTTTCAAGTGTGCCTTGAAAAAAGTATGCTCAGTGTCATAGCTGAAAAATGTGGGGCAAGTAAATCTGGTACTACTGTACAATGAAAACAGAATTTTATAGTTTCAGTGGAATTCTTCCCTGTGCAATCTGAATAAGATTTGTACCTTTGTAAAGCACATACTATTAAAGTGAAAACAGCTCTTTATTTTGGTTATAACTGTCTTACAGGTTTATTGCTTGCACTCAGGAAATATGAAATTTTTCTAACATTGTCATAAACTTTTTTTGGTATTTTGAAAAATGCCACCCAGCCTGTTGATTGGCAAAATTAAGATACCTCAACCCAGTTAGTTTTTTGAGTCAGGAGCACTGTGTTTTCAGCCATGTTTTGATGCATACAATCCTTTGACACCTTAACAGCTAAAAGTGTGAGACAGGCTCACCTCTGTGATAGACTCTGGGGGATCCTACTTTTGAGAAATGAGAGAAGGAATGCTTACTGCTAGCAGCAGGAGAAAAAGTTTTGATCAAACCCACAGTACAAGAACACAGAACTATGTTCACCAGTGACAGAATCTAGTTGATATTTGAATCAGTCTTGAGATTGCTTTTCGTAGCTGATAGGAAATAGGAATGCAGAGCTTAAATTTATTTGGTAACATAATCTATGCTCATATGCTTGCTATAATACAAATTCTTATGTACTCACAGTAACTTTGAATGGTCGCATTAATAAAAGAAAAAATTTAAAAAACCAAAACCAAAAACAAAACAAAGCAAACACTACCAAAAATAACATAAAACCAGAATAAAGTACTGTTTGTTTAGCTTTCTTTTTATGGTATAGTGTAGATTATGAAAAACCTGTTATGCATATTTACCTTGTAAATAGAAGTGTGAAATCTCTGTGAAGCAGAAAGACGTTGCAGTAGGTAAAACACAGAAATTGTAGAAACTCTTGCTTCAAATGGTTTTTTGCATCTAAATTTTCATCAGTCACCTGGAGGTTTCTCAGAGGAAGAAAATCCTTCAGTCTTATTATTTTCTTTGAAAATTGTTTTGAAAGCTGTCACTTTATAGTGTGTGTTCCTAAGACTAAAGCTCAGCTCTGTGAGAAAGCAATATTGCCCAGTACCTCTTTTAGAAATGTTTATCTCTATTTATCTACCCGTTTCTTTCTAGAAGCCTCAAATGAACATTAGAGTTGAAAAATTTAAGAATACAAATGTGTCTACACTTTTGCACACACAGAAGGACAGAAAAAATCCTTTTTGTAAAAATGCATGTGGACATCTGTCACTTTCCAAAACCTCATGGAAATGACAGTGTAGTTGCTGTCATTTTGGTAGCCAAATGATTCATATAATTAGATAGTGATTAATATCACAGTGAATTATAAAGAAGTTAACCTTTGAGATTGTTTTAAAGTTGTGATTTTGATTTCACTCCCTAATGTCAAGACAACAAAATTTCAAGTGTTCCATCTAAAGTAACTGAGCAATGCCTCCTACTGGAGTTGAGTGTGCCTGACCATAATTTGTAGGTGCAGTTAATGGTAGACTTTCAAGACTACCTGTTTTGAATGGCAATATTTTCCCTAGTGTGCTTTCCCATGAAAAAACAAGAAAGTAAAAAAAAAAAAAAAAAGGAAAAAATGTTTCTTTAATATATAATCTATTATTTTTAATAAGTCAGAATTTTCTCATTTGATTTTGGTATCTGGGTCCCGAAGGAGAAGAAATAAACATATCTGGCTTTACCTGTTTCTCCAGGAATACATTGCTTTTCCAGATGATTCAGAATGAATAGGTGATACAAGTTTGATCTAAATCTCCCTTGTGTCTCGGCAGTATAAATGTCACAATTTTTTATGTTTTATCATACAAATTTTATCACTTTAATATGAAAATGGGTCATTCTCCACTAACCCACTGACAAAGCATGACATTTTTGCTATCACTGTTACCTCTGTAGTGCACTTAAATTTGATTCATGAGAATGTTTGTCCTTAGGAGGCAAGAAATGAGATATAGAATACTTATGTGAATTGTTTAAAGAAAAAAGACAAAGAAAACAAGCTACAAACAAAATAACCCTGAATACTTGAATGTGGATTGTCTACAGATTTAACTTCAACAATAGAAAACAGAAATTAACAAGAGATAGTTCTGAGATGTTCTTAAAACTGCTGAACTGATAAAGGGAAGAGATGAGGAGTTAAGCCTCCGTGCTTTTAAACACAAGATTAAAAAAAAAAAAAAAAGAATGTGTGAAACCCCCCCAAAATAATGTCAAGTAGAGTTTTTTATTAACTTGAGAATCAGTCTTCACTAAAATACGGTCAAATTTGTCTTCTTACTGCTGTCTTTTCTTTTAATGAGGCTATTAGAAATGAAGGCTCTCCACTGAAGGTTCACCTGCATTTCCTCAACTCACAAATGGTGTCTAGCAATTGGTAAGGAAAAAAAAAAAGGTAATCTGGTTCCATCTGAGCACTGATCTCTTTAATCTTGAGGCATTTTAGATATGTTTTATTATATATATAGATAGCTAGCAATTCAAAATCTCTGCCATTTCTGAAATTCCAGCTAATTTAGGGTTGTACTAAATGTTTTCTTCCACTTATGTTAGGTCATATATCTTCAGGGGAATGCATCTGGAATTGTACAGGCAGGTCTTCCCCAGCTGAATCCTTCCATCCTCAAATGCCAGTAAACATTTGAGTTATGGTGGCTAAATAGTTTCATCTTTTTCATTTGGAAGCCAAGGTATTTAAGAAATTTATTGAGCAAAAAACAACTGGAAGTTTGAGTAAAAATTTAGAAGCAAATAGCTGTGTTAAAGTCAGAGATTTTCTTTTTTCCTCTTTATAATGTGACTTAGTATTCATAAAAGGATGCAATTTAGAGCTCCTGGCTCCGTTATAAGTACATAAACGGGGGAATTTTGTCTTTAAAACTGAATTAGATGTGTTGCTCTGCTAGTATCTCATGTTTAGAACACACAGAATTAATTTTTCTGAACAAATGAGTGTCATATAAAATGAAAAATATGCAATATATCTGTGTAGCTTTCAAGCTGGTATATATTAAGCAATACACAACAACAATCTGTTACAAAACTGAGGTATTTGTTTATGCAGAGATCCTGTCTTGTCTTTGACAAAAATCCTTGTTTCTTTCTGTGTGCTTTTAACAAATATATTCTCAGTGTCTCCACAAAACTGCTCTTCCTCCAGAAAAAAACTCCTTTGAAAATATAATCCTACAGTGTTTATTTTATTATGCATGTTCTTTCTTTAGAACTTTCACATTCATTTATGAAAGATATATCTTTTGCTTCAAAAGCATATAATTCTAGCATCTGAAGCACAAAGAGTCCACATTAGCTAGTAGGAGACTTTGGTAAGGCTCAGGAGTCTTTTGAATGTTGAAAAATAGGTTGCAGTGATGCAGATATAATGGAGCTTTAGTCTGCAAACGTTTACTTCTGTAATGTGTCCTTACTCCTGCTGCTGGCTTAAATCAGTGATCTGAGATATGGACTGTTTTGATGAATATGAAAGTATGCAGATAAGGGTAAGTTTTCTAAGGTCACCTTTCTTTTTCTTTTTTTTTTTTGTTTTTCCTTTTCCATTCTTGTGGTTCTTCATAAGCAGTAAATGCTACAGTATATCTAAGAATGACCTTGCAAGGTACCAAAACTTTTCAGTCTTTGGTTAGTGAGTATCTAGTCTATTTGAATCTTAGTTTGTGATATTAATGCAGAAAGATGTTTTCATAAATAAGGATGATTAATTTTGTTTCTACAAGACTAGTGTTTTTCTGGAACTTTTCAAATGTATTATTTAAATTTTTTGGTTCAACATTAAATGAAATAGCAGAAGAAAAATAATACTCCTGGGAAATCCTTATGTTTTGAGAACCAGTGTTCATCCCACTTGTTCTGACAGCTTTGCTATCACTTTCATCAGCAAAAGATTTCAGTTATTGTAATGGACTTCTGGTCATTGTACAGGAAAATGTGAAATAGGTCTGACTGTACACTCTTAAGAGCTGAAAACTTATCTCAGGTGTGGAAATCCAGTATTCAAGTTTCTCCTTCTCACTTATGCAATGAACACCCAAAACCATAAGATTACAATTTGTTTGGAGGTAGATTTCTCTATCTGTTTGTCTTCAAAAAAGACTGAACCAAATACACTGAACCAAAGAGTAAAACCAGGGATTCTCTTGGAGGCTACCTGACAGATGTCCCCTAGTGTCTGAGTGCCCAGTGTTTGAGTCTTGCTCTAATGAATGTTTTAATTATTTGTATGGCTCCACCAAGATAGAACCACTCCATCCAGAGAAACTACTCTTAAAAGCTTAGAATCATAGAATGACTCAGGTTGGAAGTGACTTAAAAGTTCACTTAGTCCCATGCCCCCTGATGTGGGAGAGAGGGGAACCAAGAAAAACTATATCTAATCAAGGTGCCAGCATGTAGCAAATGTTAATTTGCTATGGCGTATATGAATTTAAATAGTTACTAGCAGCAACATCAAGCATAATTCTTAATTTGTAGCATTGTTAAGGTCAGGATTCAAAATTATTTATGCTATACCAAGTTATACTTATTTCAATGTATATTCAAATCTGATTACAGACTATATTTCAAGGATGCAAGATTTTTTTAATAACAGGCAATTATGCTAATAAATAAAATATCAATATGATGCTCATGTTAACATTAAAAGAATAAACAAAGTTTGTTTTCCCCTATTGAAACTCTCTGTGTCTAATGAAAATTCACTTTCTTTATCATGTGGAGAAATTTTTGTGACAGTAATCCTTCACTGCTATTCTTCATTTTCCTCTCCTCATATTTGCCCAGATATGACTGATGCAGGTGGATTTCTGGTAATAGAAATCATTCTGCACATTTGCTTTTGCAAAATGCAGAGCTCATGTCATATCTTTCATTATTAGCTCTGGGTGAATAATAGAGAAAGAGATACTGTGCACATTGCTTAAATTATTCTTACAATTTTATTGCAACAAAGCTCTTGAATGCCTGAATTGTTAGATAAGAATATTACTTTGCTTTCTGACCAAAATCATGCTTCAAAAAACTCAAACAGATGTGCATGAAATGTTGGTCAAGTGTTTATTAATGTGTCTAAATATCTCTGTGGCTTTGTGGTCTCTGCTGTTTGGCAGTGGATCTTGGCAGAAGATTTTATGTCTTCTGGATTTATAGTTCATCTGAAACAAAAGTAGGGAACTTTTATCTCCATGGCATGTGACAGATTGTGTCATTATTGAGAAATAACATGGCTTGAAATAAAATCCTCAATACTTTCTCTAAGTTATTTCAGAAAAGGAAATCATGAGTCTTTCCTTTTTTTACTGTTGACCACATTTCTTTTTGCCTTTTGACCTTCAAATTCCAAAATACTTCTACAGAACTTAATAGGATTTTAGATGAGGAAAATAATAGAAATTTCTTTCTCTCTCTCTCTCTTTGTTTTTTTTTTTTTTTTTTTTTTTTTTTTTTGTTTGTTTGTTTTTTAAAGTAAGAAGAGTGTGAAACTTTTGAATCACCTGAACACAGAAATCCATGTGAGGCAATAATTTAATGGCTGGAATTAATCTGTGATCTTTCAAACACCTGAATGGTTGTATACCATCACAAGATTTACTATGAATTCAGTAAATTTATGCAAATAACAAACTCCTGAGTTCTGGAACAACTTAGCAAGATATGGAAGCTAGAACAGTCATCTTGAATCATGGCATAACCAGAAATACATGACAAATACTGTTACAGAAAAGGTGATTTGGAAACACCTTTTTCAGTAGCCCTAGTGTTTTCATGCAGACTTAACAATTTGTGTGCCAAATTGCTTTTCCATGTGTTATAATTCTCTGAAAAGGAGTTCAAGCCTATTTGGTAGATTTAATATGTAAATGTATGTGTGTGAGAGATCCAAAGTTACCTTGAACTTAGAATTTGGGAATTGATTTCAAAGGAATAGATATCTATCTGAATTACAGAGACAAAACACAAAAAGTTTACTATGTCCTCCTTTTATGAAGGTGTTGCAATATCAGTATTTCCACAGGAAGAAAAAGACAGAAAATAAAGAGGAGACCTCATCTACTTTATGGTTGATGATTCAGATAACATTGAAATTAACACAAAGCAGCAAAGCAAGAAAGTAAATTGTGATGCAAAGACACAGCAATCTCTTCCAGGACTGCAGGTTTTGTGGGGTTCTGTTTGCTTGGTTAGTTTGGATTTTATGGGAATGGGTGTTTTTTGGTTGTTTTTTGTTGGTTTTGCGTATGTGTGGGTCTGGTGTTTTAACCTTGAATTCTGAATTCTTTATACCCCCAAAATCTCAGAGCTGATATAATCATCCTTGTGTTGTGGACCTAAGTTAGGGGCTTGCTTCATTTGCACATATGACAGGCCTTTCAGAAAAGTCCGTATGCTCATTTTTTTAAGAGCTAGAGAGCTTCCTAGTTTCTATTTTATTGCTACAGAATTTCTTAATTGTTTGCTTTGTTGGGTTTTACTTTTTTGAAAGAAATGTGGTTTACATTTACTAAAAGGGAGAGATGATTGTAAGACCCAAGCTCTCTTCTTTCTGCTGATATGTCTTCATGATGTCTAGTCAAGCACAACTAAGCATCAGGACAAATGGCCAAAAAGATGCTCTGAAATCCTGCTACCTCCCATATGCCTCTCCTAGTTCTCCCCTGCCCAATATACCCTTCTTGATTGAAGGATTGTGAGTCACTTCTACCTCTGCCTCCCTCAGTCAGCAGAAGTAAGTCAATCTTTCAGAATACATGCAGACAGATACAACTGCATCTGGATCCAATAATAACTTTTTGTCATTTCTGCATTCATAAACTAGAGTGTTTGTGAGCACTGGCCTGGTATAAAACAGGAAACCCTGTCCTTACGCAGAAGATAATTTTTAGTGCTCAATTAATACTTTTTTCCTATGGCTTTACTAAATTTGAAGTATTACAAATACCTTTTCATACAATTATTGAGGGAATCTGAATTATAGATATTAGAGTTTAATTCTCTTATTGAGCTGGTGTGGAAAAAGGAATCTTAGATAATCTCTTCTACAAAAAGTTTAAAAAGATACTTCACGGTCTTATGTACACAATTATCACTGCCAGTTCTATTTGGTTTTCGGTATTATTTATCATGGCATAAGGATTATTTTGTACCAAATGCAGTAATTTGGAAAATCAAAGAAATGTAACTAAATATGATCATGGACCAAATTTAATATTTATTGTAGAAGTAAAATCTGGACAGAAATTACATTTTATTGTCCAGAACTTTGGAATTTTTTTTGTTTTAATAAATTTTGTCAGGAAGGAAGTGTATCTGTGGAGTGGACAACCAATACTTGATGTGACACTTCTTCATAAGGTTTCATCCCTTCCTCATGCCTCCCTGTATGGCATAATTTATCCTGTTAGGATAAATTATCCATGTGAATTATGCATAATAACCATTTTGGGTAATAACCACTAATGAAAACACTATAGAAACAGAGCTAAGAAGCAAGGCAAATAATAAAAATCCTTTTTTTTAAAATAGAAACCATACAAAGCAACTAAAGTAATCAATTAAACAATTACAATCAAGTAAACAATTCTAGATGTGGCTTTTAAAAATGCCTAAGGGAATATACTGCCACTTTTCATTGAGTAGTGAGATGCCTGAATTTGAGACTGCATAGTATCTCTTTAACTGTTCCATCCTCAAACCTGCTACATCACAGAAATCTAGTTCATTGTCTTCTATAAATCTGTAAGAACTAGGGGAAGAGCTGTAAGAATAAAACTTCAGATGCTTAGAGTGGAAACCCAAAGAAGAGGAGACAGCTTGAAATTCCACCTTCCTGACTTACTGATTACTTTGTGTATTGCAACAGGCAGGAGCAATAGTGACGCTGATATGTAAGAGATGTAAATTTAAATTTATCTTTTTTTCCCTGGGAGAGGCTTAATTTTTCTAGAAACACCTTCATAAAAAGCCTCAGATAACTGTATCAGTGTTGTTAACACAGCAGAAACAAACCAATCAAATGTTCTTTATTCCACAGCAGCTAGGTAATCCTTTCTGCCCCACACCCCTTTTATCTTCCACTCACAAAAATCAGATTTAACAATAACTTAGTTTCCTTTCTCACCACCAGATTTTGAGAGAACAGAGAATGCCACTTCCTTATGCTATTCATGTTTCTAGAAGNGTAGCTTCTTGAGAACAACCAGACTTCAATATTGTTTAGGTTCCAAACACCAAAACTGAACTTATACATCTTTGAGATCCTTGGTGCCAGTAAAAAAGAATACGAATTATTATACTATTAATTAAGTATTATCTACTTCATTGGAACTCTGAAAGTAGTTCAGTGTCTTCGTGAGTTATCCAATTATTTCAATCCAGAATTCATTGATTATTTTCTATTTTTTTAAGGTAAACATTTTTCCGGTAAATATTTTTCCAGTAAGCATCTGCAGAAAACAAAATTTTAACTCACCTATCGTAGTAATACAACTCAAAGGATTTGATATCTTGAAAAAGACCTGTTATTTTTTTCACTTGGAGAAGAGAGTGGAGAAAGAATATGTAGTGGAATATTTATCAGTCTTGATGGTTCAGCACTGGAACAGTTATGAATGCTTGTAGTTAATCCAGACATATCCAAAATGAATTCATAAGTATTGAATGTGGTCTTTCATATTTCCCAGAACTGCTGTTTAAAAGTGGCTGCAGACAGATACAACACTGTGCACTAATGAATTACAATAATCATGTCCTCAGAATTATCTTCATAACCATTGAAACAGATGAAGCAAACGCAACAGAGGAGGATGGAATTGTGTGGTGAATGCTGACTTTATGTAACTCACAAAATTAGGATGTTGCAAAAGTCCTTTCTTTGTTTATGGAATAATTTGTCTTTTGTAATTAATCTTTCTCCTAATAAAATTCATCTATGCAAGAATTGCGCAAGACATTTTAGATGAATAGTATCATTTCATCTCAGTGCCATAGAAATATTAAGGTGTACAATAAATTATTTTCTTGGAAGAAGAATGTTCATTTACGATGTGCTGGTCCCTGTGGAAGCTGGTGTTGGGAGACAGAAAAGGGTGAATCAAAAATTAGCTATAGTTTTTGTTGGTGTTCCTTTATTCCCAGCAAAATGCTAAAAGCCCTCTGAAATCACATGCTGTTCCTCTGTTGAACAACAATGTACAGAGCACTTGTTTTTAAAATTCATTAGCAGACTGTGTCCTATGCATCTCTAAGCAATGGTCTCTCCTATGGGACCACTGTGAGTTGCTAGAAAATAGAGCACATTAACAATAAGTGGGAGCAGGTGAAGAAACTAGACAGGGACTAGTTAGACCATGCAGCTCATGACAAGAGTCCTCAGCTTCACTCTGTTGTGGAAAAAGCATTTGGTTTACATACCCACTTAAAAAATGTGACGACAAAAGTAAAATATTAGACCTCCATTTTTTCCCCTCTCCTAGTATTACTATCAGTAGTAACTTAGTCATATACTTTCCTACAAGGATGACTGTTCACACTTCAATTTCTTCACATGGGAAAACTTTGGGAAAGTTTTGTTTCTTAAATGTATTTCTGAAATTTATTTCTGAAAGCAGTGAGGGCTTCTGCCCCTCCTTGCTAAAGAACAGAATAAAACAGTTGTCATGACTTGTGAAGGTGTTTATGTGAAATGGAAGTGTGATGCAAGCCAAGAGAGGGTAAACTGAAGAAAGAGAACTTAAAACTGAAGGAAAACTAGTATTAAAACAAGCTTCATACTCATTACTGCACTGCATTGTCACTTTAAATATTGTTGGTGCTATTGTTAATAGCAGCCGCATAGTGCAAATAGATAATAGCACAGAAACATCATTTTTTTTCTCAGATAAGTGATACTAAGAATATGGAATAGCAAATTCTGTTTATCAAAATGGAAGAGAAGGTCACTCCTATGTACTTGCCACAAAAGACACATTCAGCCAGAAACCAAAGTCTGAGTGAAATTATATCCTGCCCACACTAACTACCCTCAGTCATAAGGTGGTAGCTAGTCCTCAACAGCACTTCATACATGGGTTATTGGATATGTCAACAACCTTGCCTACATAGTGAAGAACTGTTTTTTTGCAGAAGCATCTTTTTCAAGTCAATAGTTTTAAAATCTTATTTTTCAGACCCTTGTTTTCCATTTTGTCTCTCCTCTCCTACGTTCAATTTTACATAAACCTTCTTTGCCCTAAAGAGCACAGTTGTCTGTCTTAAAAACTGATAAGGCCACAGATGGAAGGTAAGCCATAAGATAAGAAACCACAGCAGGAGCTTGAGATAAGCACAAAAGGGAAGAGTTTGAGATGGACTGGTACTGATTCCAGGCCTGGTGAAGGTGAGATCTGGTTAGTACATGCCGCGGCCAGGTGGAGGGGA
>VXBC01004670.1:21466-32428 GCA_013399945.1 Ploceus nigricollis | reverse complement strand
ATATAAAATATCAGGTATTTTCAGGGTGATAAAATAGAAATAATATAAAATATCAGATATTGTAAGAGTGGTAAAATAGAAATAATACATATAAAATATGAGGTATTTTCAGGGTGTTAAAATAGAAATAATATAAAATATGAGGTATTTTCATAGAGAATATTGTTTAAATCAAGAGGGCCATGCAATTCTCTTTCCTTTCACTGAAAACAACCCTAGAAAACCCCATTAATTTTGTAGGGACACTGGTTAAGCACAGAGGAAACCCTGCAATGCAGATGGTGCCCAAAAGCACCGAGCACAGCACAAGATCTGGCTCCTTCTCCAAGACTTGTGAACTAAAACACATAATCCACATATTGGATCCTGCTGGGCTCCCTGCAGAAAAATCTGCTTTCCTGGCTGGGTTTGGCAGGAGCTTTGTGGGGTATCACAATCTGGGGCTGCTTCCACCCTGCTGCCACCTCCTCCTCTCACAGCATTTCTCCCAAAATTGTTGTTTCTGTGGAAAGCCCAGGAGTTTTTCTCACTTGAAATATTCCATTCTGTGTTGTTGTAGGGAGGGTGAGGCTCTCAGGGCTGCCTGGTGGGGTTTGGAGTTTCCTTTTTTCTCTGGTTTTTTTCTTTTCCTTCTGTGAGATCTGTAGGATTTTTTCCAATTATTTTGTTTCCTTCTGTGAGATCTGTAGGATTTTTCCAGTGTTTTTCTTTCCTTCTGTGAGATCTGTAGGATTTTTCCTGTTTTTTCTTTCCTTCTGTGGGGTCTTTAAGATTTTTCCAGTTTTTTCCCTTTCCTTCTGTGGGATCTGCAGGATTTTTCCTGTTTTTTCTTTCCTTCTATGAGATCTGTAGGATTTTTCCTGTTTTTTCTTTCCTTCTGTGAGATCTTTAGGATTTTTCAAGTTTTTTTCCTTTCCTTCTGTGAGATCTTTAGGATTTTTCAAGTTTTTTTCCTTTCCTTCTGTGGGATCTGTAGGATTTTTCCAGTTTTTTCCCTTTCCTTCTGTAGGATCTGTAGGATTTTTCCTGTATTTTCTTTCCTTCTATGAGATGTGTAGGATTTTCCCAATTTTTTCCCTTTCCTTCTGTGGGATCTGCCTTTTCCCTAGCAGGTGGTGGGGGAGGAAGGCTGGGCTGCTCCCAGTCCCCAAGAGAACATGATAGAGATTCCATTAAAACCTTGGTTAATTGGGAGCTGTCTGCACTGATCAGTCTGGCTTTGAGGAGCTCCATAGGTGCCTCTCCCAGGAGCTGTTTTATTGCAGGAAATATAAATTCAGCTCAGGACAAGGACTTGCACAAGAAGGAAAATGCTGCCTGGAAAAGGAGGCCAAAACTGGAATGGGGGGAAAAGGAATTGATTCCTTTCCTTTAATCATGGCTGAGTTTATGCTGGGTGCAGCTCCCAGCCCGGAGTGTGACACTGCTGATATTTTATCCTGCCTTCAGCCAGATTAGCTGTAAAATCAAAGATGAAAATGCAGTTTTTTTGCAGGGTCTCAGTGTGAAACGTGCTGTGGTGGGTCAGCACAGGGGGCTGCTGTGGCTTGCTGCTGTTTATTATGCTTGGCATGCAGCACAAGCTCACTCAGAGGTGCTGGAATTACCCTTGGCAGTGAAATTCCTCTCCTTGCTGAGGTCTGTGGTGCTCGCCTTTGTTTTAAGAAGTTTTTGCACTCAGATTTTCAGCGCGAGGCTCCCTCGGATGTGGCGCTGCAGTTGTGCTGCTCTGTCATCTTCTGTCTCCTTTTCTTCCTCTTATTTTTATCTGTCCTTGTCTGTCTTGTCCTTCACTCCAGCAGAAACAAAACGCCCTTTGTGGCTGTAACCCCGGCGTGCCAAATACTCTGAATAACTGTAGCACTGCACGGGTGAATGTAAAACATAAAAGCGCCAGTAAATTCCTTTTAATGCCACCCTATAACAACAAGAATTCCCCTTTAATAACTGGGGCAGGGGAAGGGTTGACCTGGTTGTTTGATGCAAGCATTGCCTTGCTTGGCTGGGTTCAGGGATTGTTGTTCAGCTCTGCAGTTTGGTGTTAATGATGCTGCATTCATTAACATGCCAATGAGAGCTGTGCTCCTTTCCTGGGCCACATCCTTCCCTTACCTGAGTCCCTGCTGTCATCCAGGCTGGAGTGGAGCTGTTTTATTGCCTTTGTTGTGCCTGGGGAAGGGCAGGGCACTGGGAGCACATGGATCAGCCATGCTGGGGCTGCACTGTGCACTCATTTTGTTATTTATTAAACATTTTTAATAATTTTATTCATTAAATATTTTAAATCATTTTGTTATTTATTAATAATAATAAATAATGGATAAATTATTATTATTATTATTATTATTATTATTATTATTATTATTATTATTATTATATGTACTGATAATTACATTATCAGTACAAGGTGGCACAAAAGGTTCTGTGCTGGTTTTGTGTCATCATTTCATTTAAATTTCCTGGTTTTGCCTCCTCTGGGTGAATTCCCTTCACTCATTCCTGCTCCCTGCTTTGCTGGTGGTTGGGGTTGTTATGGGGAATTATTTTGAGCCTTACAGATTTCCCTGCACTACTTGCTCTCCTTAGAGATGAAAGATCAAAGATTCTAAATGAGGGAATATTAAAAAGATTAATGATTTGATGGATAATTTCAGAAGAAAGAGACTGGACTTCAGTAGCCACTTTGAATTTGGGGCACTTGTGGATCATGATGGGGAGATGTGGAGTGAAAATGAAGCAGCACAGATCTGCAAACTCTCAGAACACACCTGCATCTCCTGCTCCATGTTCCTGGTTTTTCTGAGGGTGCAGGTCATTTCCAGAGCTGCAGCAAAGGTTGTGCTGTTTCAATTTGCACACCTGAAATATTGCTGGGCAGCACGAGCAGGCCCCAGGGTTGGGTTAGTGATTTATGTGGCTGGAAAACATCCAGCAGAGCTTGGTCCTGGGATCCAGCTCCGTTCTTAGCTGGGAATTAGGAGCACACCTCAATACAAGGGCTGGGAGCTGAGGGTGCAGAGCAGGCACCAAAAACCTCCAGACATGAGGTGTTCAGGTCCACTTGCACATCTGGAAAAGGATCTGGGGGTTGAGCTTCCTCATGGAGCCTAAAGGAGAAAAACTTCTCTGGAGAAATCCTGCCTTGGACCTTTAATTCATTCTGAAAGTCGTGGTTACCACTCTGATGTGCATTAGCTCTTTCTGTTCAATTATTTCTGGTTTTTTTGCAGAATTTCTGTTCAGTTCTGTTAATTGTAGTGCCGCTAATTCCACCCTGCTGCCAGGCACAGCCCCTGCCCTGCAGATGGGTGAGGTATGACCCAGCTCCTCCTCTGCTGGACGTGTCTGGGTGCAGATCCGAGCTGGCAGCTGTCCCTGGGGTCCTGGGGTAGGGTCTGGAGCACCAGGACGTGGCTGGGGAGGCAGCTCCTGCCCTGAGCTGGGCTCAGAGGAGCCAGCGCCTTCATTCTTGGGGGTCTTTCAGTGAGGGGCTCTGCAGGAAGGTTGGAGAGCCTGATGCTGAGTGAGAAGTGGAAAATAACCCTCAAAGGGCTGGGGGAGGGATCTCCCTTTCCATTTGTACATTGCATTTGAGGGAGCTGGCAGTGTGCGAATCTGGGGTGAAAATCATGGAATTGATGAAAGATTTGGGGTGGAAGGGACCCTACAGCCCCCCCAGTGCCACCCCTCCCATGGGCAGGGACACCTTCCCCAGGGACACCAGCCCCTTCCCAGGCTGCTCCCAGCCCTGTCCAGCCTGGCCTTGGACACTTCCAGGGATGCTTTTTTTGAATGTTCTCCTGTGGGTACAGAAAGAAAAGGCTTCAAAGCCCAAACCAGCCCTTGGTAATGATGAGTTAGTGACCACGTCCTATCTGTTTGGAAGAGCTGGGGTAATTTTGCTGTCAGGAAATTAGAAGGCATTTTGGTGGGTTGTGGGGTGGTGCAGAGAAATGCTGAAGCTCTCTGAGTGGGATGTGGAGAGTGGAGCAAGGGCCTGTCCTACATTTGTGATCCCAGCAAGGAGTGAGCAGGCAGATCCAGCAGGGAAGGTGCTGCTGGATTCCAGCTGGGTTGGGTTTCCCCCTTTTTTTCCTGGTACTGCACATGTTGCTCTGTTCCCAGTGTTGTGCTGTGGCATTTTTGGGGTCACCATGCCCAAAGTGAGGCCATTGTTCAGACAGGATTTGCTGTTAGTGCCAGCTCTGCCTCCTGCTTTGGAAACCCCTGGGCTGGGTTTGCATTCTGGGCTGACCCAAGCAGAACAGAAGCAGTTGGGGATGAGTGGACAAGTTTTTCTTGTCTGGGATAAGGAATGTTGATTATTTTACCTCTCTGGTCTGCATTGTGCTCGTGCTTCTTGCAGCCTGTCCCAGCTGCTTTTTTCTCCTGGGGAGGGGCCACGTTCATGGGATTTCATTGTGGGATGCAGGAATACAAAAATAAACCCTCCACACAGGGACAGAGCTTCCCAGCCCCACTGTGGTCTTCATTCCAGCAGAGCAAGCAGTTGTTAGTGGCAGGAGAAATCTGTCCCAGAGATGCAGAAATAGCAGTGGCAGAGCTGGGCAGCTGTGTGGGGAACTGGAGCAGGCTCTGGGCAGGGGCCCCATCTGCTGCTGATAAAAATGTAGGGAGAGAAATATGGAAAAGTGGTGGCTGCTGCCTCAGCCTGGTCCTCCCTTTGTGCATCTCCCCAGAATCTCAGGATATCCTGAGCTGGAGCCCCAGGGGTCAGCCAAGCCCAGACATCCCAAACCCCCCAGCACAGGGAGATACAAGTGGAGATAAGAATTGTTTCTCATTCTTTTCTCTGATTTTCTCATAGTCTTCCCCAGGACAATGCCTGGGGCAGTCTGTGCCTGCTCTCTGTGGCCACAGCAGGTGAGTTTCTTCACCCAACCAACAAGTTAATTTAGAAGAGAAAATGGCCTCAAGTTGCACCAGGGGAGAGTTGGAATCATAGAACATCCACGAGGATCATCAAAGCCCAGGTCCTGGTCCTGCACAGGGCAGCCCCAAGAATCACTCCATTGTTCCAGTGCTTCTTGAACTGGCAGCCTGGTGCTGTGACCACCTCCCTGAGGTGTTCCAGTGCCCAGCCACCCTCTGGGTGAAGAACCTTTTCCTAATCTCTAATTTAAACCTCCCCTGGCACAGTTTCATGCCACTCTTTGTGCAGCAGCCCCCAGCACAGGCTCTGTGCTGCTTGTCCAGGTGAAATTGGGACACCCTGAGAAACCCCAGCACATGGTGGGGCAGCTTTGCTCTGCTTGAAGAGTTTCCACCTCTGGAGGAGCTCAGAAATGGTGTGGTGTTGTTTAAGGTAGGATATCATGGGGTATTTTTAGGAGGAATTTGAAGCTGTGCTTTGCTTTGATTTCCTGTGAAAGTCACAGGCTGGAGGACTGAAAAAATTGCTCAATTTTCTGCTTTTCTGACACAAAATCCATGCTGTAAGTGGGATGATTTGAGTGGAACCAGCTCCTGGATGGGAGGGGGTTGAGCTGGAAGTTGTGGACCCTGATGTCTTGCAGGCATTCTGGTGGACGTGGGCACCTCAAACCTGCTGCTTTCAGGGGCAGAAAGCTAAAATTGCTTTTCCATTTGCTGAACTAGCTTTGATGCCAGTTCTTTCTTCCTCCTAAGGCATCCTGAAAAATGGGAACACAAAGTCCTTTTTGCCCTTCCATTCCCATTAACCTTGTGTTGTCTGGCTGAGTCCAAGCCCTTCCAGAATTAGAGTGGAAAATCCTGCTGTCCTTGGGTGCAGGGATGATTCCTGGCTCTGGGTGTGATGCATGGCACAGGTTTGTGCTGGGATTTTTGGAGAACTTCATTGGAGTGGAAGAAGGCAGGGTTGGAATCCTGTGATGTGAGTGCCTGACTTGTAGGCACGAGGAAATTGGGTTTAATTTCACTGAAATAAAGGCAGTTTCTTGGCTGTCCTGACCTATCAGAATCCAGATTATCCACAATGAAGGTTGGGGCTGAGCTCAGCCATTCCTCCCAGTTTTGCCTTTATTCCTTTCTGGATCCTTTGAAGGAGCAGGTCAGCATGCCTTAAAATACATGGTTTCTTTCTGACCTTAAAATACTTGGTTTAGGAGGGCAAAACGCCCATCCATGTGTAATCCAGGAAACTGGCAGGAATCCCAGTTTTCATGGACAGTTACAAAGGATTATTTCATGTGCTTGGTGGGCAGGGGATGAAGGGAGGAGGTCTGAAGACGTGTTTTCCTTTTTATTTTTCCATAAGGAATGTTCAGTTCTCCACTTTTATTGCCACTAAAGAATGTCAGGGACATTGCTCATCCTGTCAAGATTTTCTGCTGCAGCCTAGATCTGCTCTTTGTCCTTTCTGGCCTTATTTGCCCCAGTTTCCACCAGTATTGGTTTTATTATAAACCAAAAAAACTGTATTTACCTTTTACTGTTCATTCAGTCAGATAAACTCAGTAGGTTTTGATTTGTGTGGGGTTTTTTTTCCTGATCTATGTTGACAGGACAGGGTTTTTAAAGCCAAGTTTTCTCAGGGAAAAGGTGACATCCTGAACTCTGTTTTTTGGGAGATGGTGAGAAAATAACCTTGCAAATAACCAAAGGACTGCAGATCCTGAGGAACACAATTGATTATTTATTGTTTCATGGGAATCGTTGGGAAGAAGGTGTTCCAGTTCCATCCCTTCCAGAACCTTCTGCCATGGCTGGGTTCATGCTGCTTGTCCACACATTTGTTGCTGGGCAATGTTGTGTTGTCCCAAATGAAGTTTTGTACTGATCAAACTCCTTTTTCCAGCCTGAAATGATGGGGGGAGTTTGCAGTGTGTTAATTTTCCCTCGTGTTCCTGGTTCTTTGCACAGCCCTGGGTCTGGGTGAGGGTGGGAAATGCAGGGCTGGGATTTGGGCTGGAAAAACAGATATTGCTCCTGGAGGAGGAGGAAGGCAGGATATTGTATCTGGGACATTGAGCTGTGCCTCTCACTGCTCCCTGGGGACCTTTTAAAGCAAAGAGCAATTAATGGTGCTGATTGCAGGAGGGTTTTAGTGGGGCAGGAGCTGTGGCCAGGCTGTGGCTCTTGGGTTTGTCCTTCCAGCACATCGATCCCTGCTGTGTGTCTGGCTTTGGGTTTGTCATTCTGGGGACGTTTCCATTCTGCTGCTGCTCTCAGAGGACATTTCTGTGACTCCTGCTGCCTTTTCTGTCCCTTTTCTGTATTCCAGAGCAGTGCTGCTGTTCTTGAGCTGTCATTTCACACCCAGGAGAGGAGCAGGGAGTGTGGGAGGGGAGGAATTCAGCAGGAATCCTCAGGTGCTTTAAAGGTCTTTGCCCTCACAGATCACTGAGCATCTCCTTCCCTTCCTGTTCCCTTTCAGTGAGTAGTTCTTACACTGTAATTCCAATTAAAACACTGTAGGTACCAGGAGAACGTGGTAAACCTGATTACAGGAGGAGTCTGGTTCCCTTTTCTTCACTTTTCCCTCTGTCCTGGATTTTACTGCAGAAGGAGAGGTGTGAAAATCCAGTTGTGTTTGGAGTTCACTGGTGGTTTTCTTCTGGTGCTTTGCTCTGCTTGAAGATTACATCCTGAACTCTGTTTTTTGAAGTCTTGGAGTAAATTCTTGCAAGCAGGAGTAAGTTATTTCAAGGAGTGTCTTGCCTGTAGAGACCAGGAGAGGTTCAGAGCTGAGCTGCTGACAGTTCTCTTAAATTTTGGGGCACAGATGCTCAGCTGGAGCGTTCTTTGTCTGCCTTGCATAACTGATGAGTTGCAGTGATTAAATTTCTTGTGTTTGCTGGGCTGAATTCCCCCTGGGTTTCCAGGAGCCTTCCCAGAGGACAGTGGGTGAAGGCTTTTCTTGGCTCCTGGCAATCTGGGGAGTGTTTATCCTGTCAGTCACAGCTGATGCTTAAGGCCTTTGGACCCCCTGGCTGGGTTCAGATTCCTTTTGTTTCTCCCTTGGCATCACCTATTTTTGAGCTTCTGGAGCTGTAAATGATGTCTAAATTCGGGGTTGTGTAAACTCTGTGCATTGCAGTGGCTGAATGAGGAGGGGCTCTGATTTATTGCCTTTACCTTGGCTTTATTCTGCCAGCCAGGGAGCTGAGGCAGTGGTGAGCAGCAGAGAGCAGTAAACAAGCTCAGCTCTCCCTTGCCTGAGGGGATTTTTGGTTCCTCTGCTTGCTGAGCAAATAGGGCACTGTATTAGCATGTTATTCCTCCCAGGCTTTTGCCTTCTGTTTTCATTATAATAATATTCCAGTTTTTATTAATGATTCTGATAGTCCTGATGATATTCTGGAGGTTCTCCTTCTCTTGCAGTTAGCACACACTTGAAATGTTACCCACAAATTCCAGTGGTGTTTCCAGAGGCACTGATGCTTTTAGCAAGTCCCCAAATTCCCAGAAACATCTTCATGGTCTGCCCTGCCAGGCTTTGGCCATGGGCTAAGGTGGTTTTCCTCATCAGCACTGAAGGCTTGTCTAAAAAACAACAAAAATGATAAATATTGGCATGTGCTCTTGTTCTTTCACCTCCTCGTGCCTTCTGCCCTCCCCATGTGGCTTTATTTAGCAGACAAATGAAGATAAAAACTGCATTTATTTAGTGAAGCAGCCTCCCCACGTTTTTAGTGTCAATTAATTTATTAATGAAATTTCTTCTTCACCTCACATAGCAAGGGAAAGTGAGACTGTTTAATCTCAGTGTGAGGCAGCATTGGTAATTCCTGTTCCTTACAGAGGAGTCAGGCTAAGTCTGATTTTCAGCTCAGTCTAAACTATCCAGTGATACTCAGCTACCACAGAATTCCCAGCAGGTATGAAAGATTAATTGACACATTAAATAAACTATTGATTTCTGACACTTTACACCTGGCAGAGGATGGCTCCAGATAGGAATTTAAACTACTAAAATCTCCAGCAGTCTCTCCAAAGCACTTTTGTGAGCCACAATTCACCAGAGGCCGTAACTCTGTGAGATGCAGGTGGAATATTTGATGTTTTCCCACTGCCAGAGGGCGTGGTTGGATGGGATATTGGGAATAAATCCTTCCCTGGAGGGTGGGGTTGCCCAGAGAAGCCGTGGAAGTGTCCAAGGCCAGCTTGGACAGGGCTTGGAGCAACCTGGGGTAGTGGAAGGTGGAGCTTTAGAATTAGAATTTAGAATAGAAGAATGAGCTTTAGAAGTCCCTTCCCTTTAGGTGCAGAACACCTCAAAACCACAAAACCACGACTCAGAAAACTCAAAACCACAGCCTGGTGCTTTGGAGATGGGTTCTCCATCTTCAGCCAAGTCCTGGTGTCACTCAGTGGATAGTGGAAGGTGGAGCTGGATGAGCTTCAGAAATCCCTTCACTTTTAGGTGCAGAAAACTCAAAACCACAACTCAGAAAACTCAAAACCACAGCCTGGTGCTTTGAAGATGGGTTCTCCATCTTCAGCCAAGTCCTGGTGTGGCAATTCAACACGAAAAGAACGACACACACACTCTGAAATCTCCAAGGCAAAAAAGGCGTGCATTTTTCCCAACCTTGATATTTACACAATTCCAAAAGTGACCATGGATTGGAGGATGGAATTGCCACCTCTCCACCCACACTGGTCAAACCAACAGTCCATCAGTTCTCTCCTCCTCCAGAGAAGAATGCAAACAATCGTTATTTACGTGAAAAGTGCTGAGAAACTCCATGACAAAAATGTAAACATCAGAAGGCTTAGAAGAGGTTTAGAACAGGGTGACATCCTGGTGTCACTCCTCAGAAACTTCCACCTCCTGCTTGAGCAGTGAGACCAAACCCACTTTATTGCATTGACACCAGTGGTGCTCCCACAGCAGCAGTGCAGAACGTCAGGGCTTTGCTTCTGCACGGTCTGACCTCCTTGGGAGCAGGGAAAAGAGATAAAAACTGCATTCTGTGTTTCCTCTCCTCTTCCTTTTAGCTGAAACAGAGGAGAGGTTCATTTTCCTCCTGAGAATTCCAGGGTGGAGCTGTGCTAGGCAAAGGGA
Source organism: Ploceus nigricollis (assembly GCA_013399945.1). Classification (NCBI taxonomy): domain Eukaryota; kingdom Metazoa; phylum Chordata; class Aves; order Passeriformes; family Ploceidae; genus Ploceus; species Ploceus nigricollis. The sequence continues at coordinate 22,416 of VXBC01004670.1, read as the reverse complement.
GAAATGATTCTGCAGTGTGGGGTGGGATGAATGTGCTGGACCTGGGATGTGCCTTCCTGGAGTGAAGGAACACTTCCAGTGTTCCCCTGGAGTTCGTAATTCCTGGAGCAAATACTGAGCTTAGGCTCTGCAGCTGGTTCAGCTCTAACCAGTGCTAAAAACTGAGCTAAACCAGCACGTAAAGAAGGCTGGGCAGGAATTGTTTTCAGCACTGCAGTGTGGTAGCAGCTCTCAGGGCACAGACAACTTCCCCAGGTTTTTTTGGGGAAACTCTGTGAGAAGGTCAGAGAACAGAATGAGAAATAATCCTGATCTAAACTTGTACTTGTTGTTGTGCACATGTGGAATGTGTCATGGAGATTTGTTTACCAGAGGGTGGTTTCTTAATTATTATCAGTGGTGATGGTGTTTGGGTTGGAGGACCAGATAGGTCTAGTTGTATCCTAACTGTTTATGAGTAATGGGTTTTTAATAAAGATAGAGATTGATTAGTTTTCTGTNTTTGGGGAAACTCTGTGAGAAGGTCAGAGAACAGAATGAGAAATAATCCTGATCTAAACTTGTACTTGTTGTTGTGCACATGTGGAATGTGTCATGGAGATTTGTTTACCAGAGGGTGGTTTCTTAATTATTATCAGTGGTGATGGTGTTTGGGTTGGAGGACCAGATAGGTCTAGTTGTATCCTAACTGTTTATGAGTAATGGGTTTTTAATAAAGATAGAGATTGATTAGTTTTCTGTCAATCATGGAGTTAATACTAATTATTGCCCCTTTGGGGACACCATGCAACAATATTTGAGGATCAAATCTGGGGCTAGGAGTGCTCCTAGGGCTGGGGGGAATGGAGCTTGCAGGGAGCAGGGATTGCTTCCTCTGAGGAAGAGGAGCAGCTCCTCCCTGGAGCCCCTCCTGCCTGCCAAGGGCAGGAATTCTGTGTTCCCTGCAGGTT
>VXBC01004670.1:0-11664 GCA_013399945.1 Ploceus nigricollis | reverse complement strand
ATTAAGAAACTCAGTAACTCTTACAGTTAGTTTGATACAGCTTTGACCTAATTGGCCAATCAATCCAAACACTATCCAGTGTTTAATTAAGAAATCACCCTTTGGTAAACAAATCTCCAAACACATTCCACATGTGCACAGCAGCAGGTGCAGCAAGTGGAGATAAGAATTGTTCCTCATTCTTTTCTCTGAGCTTTTCAGAGATCCCCAGGACAATGCCTGGGAAAGTCTGGGCCTGCTCTCTGTGGCCACAGAGCTGCTGCCACACTGGAGGCTCAGGGTGTCTCCAGCAGCCCCATGGCTGAAATCCTTCTGAAGGGCAGCAGAGCAAGGGGGGAAGGAGAAGGTGCTGGTGCTTCTGGCAGGAGTAGCAGGGAGAGGAGCTGGTGTGGGTGACACACACCTCTGGCGTGGAGGGAAGAGGGGCCCACGAGTCCAGAGGGTTTGTAAAGAGCTACCAGCTGCTCCAGCAGAGCCCTGCCAGCAGCTTCTCCCTCTCTGCTGGGAGCCTGAGCAGTCCCAAGGTCCCACCTGGCAGTGGGGGTTACTCAGATGGTAACTCAGTGGGCACAGGGCTGGAAATGCCCACAGTGCCTTCACCCAGACCTTGATCCTGCCCCGGGAACAAGGAGATTTCTGGGGGTTTGGGGGTTCCTCTGCTCCCCTCAGACTGGAGGCAGGAGCACAGCTCCAGGTGCGCTGAGGAAGCTGCAGTGACCTTCTCCTTTCCTTGTTTCCAGAAAAGCTGATGTTCAAGAACGCTCCCACCCCTCAGGAGTTCAAGGAAGGGGACGACGCGGTGATCGTGTGTGACGTGGTCAGCTCACTGCCCCCCACCATCATCTGGAAGCACAAAGGCAGGGATGTCATCCTAAAAAAGGATGGTAAGGGCTTGGTTCTTGTCCATTCCGTGGTCAGATGTCCATCTGCCTCCCACACAGAATGCTGGTGGTCACAAGGGACAGGAGAAGCAGCTGGTGCCTGACACAAGCCATGGGATTTAGTGAATTTGGTCATCCCAGGTGCTGTGGTTTGCCTGTGGCAGAGCAGTCATGTTCCCACTGAAGTGGCCACCAGGCTTTGGCATCAGAATCAGCCAAGGAATACTGGGAAAAAAATACAGATCAAAGCAGTGCCATCAGACAGAAAAGCTGATGTTGTGACACCCTCCAGCCTTCCTGAGGAAAAGGGGATGAAAGCTCCTTGCAAGAACTTTTCCCTTTCTTCCCAAATGCTGCAGCCAGCCGTGTCCAGAGGGGCTGGCACAGGCCCTGACTCCAGCTGAGCAGGTTTCCCACAGCTGGCACACAGGCAGTGAGGCTGGAGCCCTTGGGCAGGAGGGATGAGTCCCAACTGCTCACTGCCAACGTGCCGCAGTGTGAGCGTGTCTGTGGGAACACTGATCTGCTCTCCTCCCTGAGCACAGCACAGCACCAGGGCAGCTGCCTGCTCCCCACGGATGTTTCCTCCTTGGCAGAAGCAGATCCAGCCACAGCAGCATCTCCAGTGCATGGTGGGGAGCGTAAGGCCGTTGCACCAAGCCCAGAAGGGCGAGGAGAGGAGAGGAGAGGCTGGAGTGAGCTTCCCTTCCCTTTGTCCCTTGCAGTGCGGTTCATCGTCCTGTCCAACAACTACCTGCAGATCCGGGGCATCAAGAAGACAGATGAGGGGACCTACAGGTGTGAGGGGAGGATCCTGGCCCGTGGGGAGATCAACTTCAAGGACATCCAGGTCATCGTGAACGGTGAGGGCTCAGAGCAGCACCTCAGCCCAGGCTGCTGCTGGAGGTGCTGCCTCACATTCACACCATCCTCTTCCTCTGCTGTGTCCAGTAAAACGTCCAAGGAATGCAGGGAGTGTTTGCCAGGTGTTCACAGGACAATAACACCTCGAGACACCTGAAGCTGAGAGTGAGGAGCTGAGCTTGGTGGCACTCACAAGTGGTTTTGGCCACCACGCTGAGTGTTTTTGTGTCTCCCCACCCTCTGCCCTTTCTCCCCTGTGCCGATGACTTTGGACATGCCTCAGACTCGCTGATGGTGACAGGGTTTGGTGCACAGGGAGCCTCCCTGTGGCTCACACCTTCTGCCCTCCCCAGCTCACCCGTGGCTTTGTTCTCTTGCAGTCCCTCCCTCGGTGCGTGCCAGGCAGAGCACCATGAATGCCACTGCCAACCTGAGCCAGTCTGTCACCCTGGCCTGTGATGCTGATGGCTTTCCCGAGCCCACCGTGACCTGGACAAAGTAAGATGCTGTGTGCAGTGTCCTGCTGGGCTGGGGCTGCTTCCCCTGCACAGCCAGCCTGGAGGGAAGGGACTGTTCTGACTGGGATGAGTTGATTTTTCTCACAAGAACGGCCTCATGATGGGGCTGAAGGCACCTTCTGCTGTGGGTTAGGCTGGGAGCACAGAGCCCACCCAGGGGGGAAAATCTGAGGGTAAAATCCTGCTGGTTGAGGTAAAAACAGTTTAATAAGCAAAGCAAACGAAGGAATTCCTTCAGTGCTCTCCGTCATTCAGCCAGGTCAGCTGTGTCCCCTCCCAGCTTCCTGCATTTCCCTGTCAGGCAGTGATTCCCGCTCCAGGGGCTCTGTTCTTGGAATGCTGCAGCCTTTGGTGAAGGTTTGGAGTACAAATGGACGTGGAAAAGCTGATGGCAGCTTGGAGTGGTGCTTTGGTAGGCAAGAAACCACCTTTGGTGGGGCTACAGCTCTGTGGTGTGCCAGGAGCTGAGAGCTGCAGCTGCCAGGAGCCCTGGGGCAGGAAAGGTTGGGAATAGGTCTGGAGCTGAGCTCTGGAGCCCACGGGAGAGGAGAAGGGGCTGGTCCCTGTGAGCACCAGGAGCTGCAGTGTAATAATTTCAGGAACAAGCCTGACCCAGCCTGGGATGGCTTCTGCCACCACAGCCCCGTGTGCTTTGTGCCCCCAGGGATGGAGAGCCCGTGGAGGAGGTGGAGGAGGAGGACAAATACAGCTTCAACTCGGATGGCTCCGAGCTGGTGATCCACAGGGTGGACAAGAGCGACGAGGCCGAGTACATCTGCATTGCCGAGAACAAGGCTGGCGAGGCCGATGCCACCATCCACCTCAAAGTCTTTGGTAACAGCCCCTGGCAGCCCTGGCAGCCCAGCTGGGTGCTGGGCACACTGGGGGGAGCTGGGGGAGCTGCTTCTCCCACTTAATGCCTGCTGGGGCTCGTCCCCAGCTGCTGCTGTGCCTGTGCCCCTCTGCCATGCTGTGTGTGGGGAGAGCTCAGCCCAGCTGCTGTGTGCTCACACACAGGCAGGGCTGCTGGGGCAGACCAAATACCCTCCAGGCCTCCCTGCCTGAGTCCTGAGCCACCAAAGCTGCTGTTAAAAGGGCTTCAGCACCTGAGTGGGGCTTGCTGCAGCCTGGACGGGGAGGTGAGCTCCACCCAGCACTGTGGGAGTGATCTCAGGCTTGTAGGGGTGAATCAGGAGCTTTCCTGCCTCCCAGGAGTCTGAAGTGTTAGGGAATGTGGAATTCTCCCTGCCTTGTGTGCAGCCACCTGACCAGGGGCTGGTTTGGGGCAGGGAGGGGGAAGAGGGAGCTGCTAACCCCAGGGGTGAGCATCTGTACACTCCTAACTGGCTCCTCTCTCAGGAGCCTCAGCTGTGAGAATGAGCAGAGGAGGTTTTTCAGGTCCTTCACTTCTGCAAGGAGGTGCCCTTGTAAAAGTCACTCTGCTCCTTCCCCAGCTGGCAGGAAATGGTCCCAGTTGTTATAAAGTTAGTCCCCAGTGCTGCTTGTTCCCAACGCTGCCAGGCTTCACCCTGAGCAAAGGTTCCTTTTTCTTCTCCTCCCCAGCCAAACCCAAAATCACCTACGTGGAGAACAAGACAGCCATGGAGCTGGAGGATCAGATCACGCTGACCTGCGAGGCCTCGGGGGACCCCATCCCCTCCATCACCTGGAGAACCTCCACGAGGAACATCAGCAACGAGGAGAAGGTACAGCCCTTCCCAGAGCCCCCAGGGGTTGTGGGGTCAGCACAGCTCGTCCCTGCCTGTCCCTGGCTGGAGTTGCATGCAGATGCACGTGGGGGTCCTGCTGCTCCCCTGCTCGGGCAGGGCCAGGGTCACAGGTGCCCTCTGTGAGGAGCCACCTGGGCTCTGAGCAGCTGGGAGAAGTTCTGCAATTCCTGCTGCATTCACTGGGGGTGAATTCAGTTGGAGAGACCCTGAACCCTCTTCAGAAGAGTTCCTCCAGCTGCAGGGAGCTCCTGGGAGGTGGGAGTGAGCTCCCTGATCCCAGAGCTGGCCGTGCTGTGCAGGTGGCAGGTGAGGGCTGCTCCCTCTCCAGGATGCAGTGGATCCAAAATGAGCCTGCTCATTCCTCCTCCCTGCTGTCCCCTGACACTGCACATCCCTGAAGCACAAAAGCCTGGCTGCCTTTTGTGCTCACCTGTTCTGTTGATCCCATCAATAGCATTTTGTTCTTAAAAGGCAAAAATAATTAGCAGTTTTTTCTTCTTGAAAGAGAGTGCTGGTGTTGTTATTGGCGACAGCTCCTTTAATTAGACGAGGTTGGGGTGTTCTGCTGTACTGGAGATGTTTCATAAGTGATCAGGAGGCAGAATTTGGAGCCAGAGAATGCCTAGACAGAAGCAGGAGTGAGGAGTTGTCGCTAATTAATAATCTGCTAATAACAGGATGCTTCAGGGCTCAGCTGCCTTGGCCATGCCAGGGGTTCTGGCTCAGTGTGGAGGCAGCAGGTGACACTCTGAAAGTCTTGGAGCAACAGAGGTGTCCACTGTCACTTGTCCCCACAGCTGCTGTCCTGCCCTGCAGCTCCTAAATGAGCTTTTTTAATTGCCCCCATGACGTCAGCCCCTCCCCACGTTGTTCATGTGTAACTTTATTAATCAGGGTGCCAAAGTTTTCCAGCTTCAGTTCTTTCTTAGCATCTTTTGGATCCCAGGGCTGCTGTGAATCCCTGCAATGTTCAGGGAGAGGTTCCCAGTGCCTGCAGAAGCTGCAGCCTGACTGGGGGACCTGTTTGGGCAGGATTTGAGGTTATTTATTCAGGGTTTGTCTCTGTTAGGAGAGCCCTGGGAGGTGCCAAGGGCTCCAGTGCTGCTGGCTCTGGAGTTTGGATCCCAGCCATGGACAGAGCTTGGGCAGGGAGGAGGATGTAAAAGCTGAACCAAGGGGTAGAAGGGCCCCCCTGTGCAGCCCAGCTCAGCCATCACGAGCTCAGTGGCAAAACTGCTAACTAATTTTTGCTGGTTTTTGAGACTCTGCTTGATGCTCTCAGGTTGGTGATCAATAGCAAGGGAAATGTTCATGCTCTGACACTCTGAGATGGGGGAAGAGCCAAGGTTTGAGGTACTGCCATGTGTTCATGTGCTGGTTCAAACCTTCAGGGCAAGCATTGTTTTATCACATCCCATGCACTTTCTGGGCTGGATTCTTTTGTGTGTGTGTGTGCATTTTGTTTTGGTTTGTCTTGTACTTTTCCCATTCTCTCTCTTGTGCTCTAAGTTGAGGGAAATGTTTCAGATGTCCAGAAAATCCTGAGGTCAGAACAGCTCTATAAATATTCTACTACAAATTCTGTTAGAATATTTCATTCTATTAGATAATTCTGTTACAAATGCATATATTCAGTTTATTCTCCACTTTCTCTGGGGCAGCACAGGGAAGTGGATGGTCTTTGGTGCAGGACAAACCATGCTATTTTAAGAATTACCAAGCCTACTTTTGAATATTTCTGTTATCCAGGTACTTGGATGCTTCTCTCTTGCTTCATGTTGTTTGCTCTTGTAATTATCCCTCAGTGTAGGTTTTTAGAGATGCTTAACTCCCAGAACATTCTGGAAAACCTGCCCAAACCCCCAGAGGGAAAGGAAAGTTGAGTTCAGCTGTGTCTCCTGGCAGATTTGGGGATGTCCCAGTCTCTGAGTGCTCAGCCACCCTTCCACGGAGCAGCTGTGGGGACATTCCTGGGTTTGTCACCCAGCAGTGCAGCTCAGCCTGTGGGCATGGCAGGGAAACACTCTGCAGGTCCTTGATCATTTATCCAGAGGGGATATCTGCTCTGCCAGCCACCTCACCATTCCCTGCAGGGCAGAAAACAACGGGAGCATCTTCCCACCAAAGAGTCAAAGAGCAGAGGAAAGGATCAGCTCTGATTTCTCCCTGCTGCATCCCAAGCTCAGTTTAACCCCTGTGCTGTCTCTGGGCCTTTCCCCCAGGGCTGCCCCACAAGGCTCCCTGTTCCTCAGGCAGGAAGGTGCAGATTTCTGCATGGATCTGAGTGGCCTGGCTGAATTCTGGGTGTCTGACAGGTGAATTCCATCACTGTGCTGTCCTAGGAACAGCCCAGCCCATCCTCCCTCTGGCTTCTGGGTTGCTGGTGCTGCCCAGCAGCCTCTCTCAGCTCTGTGCTCTTGGCAGCCAAAGCAGATGGATGAGTTTTTAATAATTCAGGAATCTGAAGGTGCACGAGGCTTTGGGCTCCCCCCTCATTCCCTGCTGGTGCTGGTGAGCTGCTCTGTCTCTGTCTTGCTGAGGAAGAGTTAATCTGGGATTCTCTGGGGTGGGGAGTGTGGCTCTGCCTCTTCCTCCTCTCCCCAGGGCCACTGCAGAGAAACTCTGAATTTGGGAATGGGCTCTTTCCTTCTTCATCTTCCTTTAGGTGACACCCAGGGATGCAAAGTGTCTCTGAGACTGCAGAGAGCAGGAGTGGCAGGGGACTCACCAGGACAGAACTGGGACTGAGCAAAGGGATTATTCTGGATTCTTGGGCTGCCTGCTGAGCTTTCAAGCACCCTGTGCACAGCAGGATATATGCACCTAGAAATGAGCAGCTCCTGGGAGTGTCCCAGCCCCTGCAGGGCTTGGTGAGCTCCACCTCAAACAAACAAACCCTTTTCTTGACAAACCCTTGACAGACAAACCCTTTTCTTCCCCCAGAGGCATTGTCAGAGAGGTGTGTGTCCCATCTGTTGGTATTTCAGTTCAGTGTTCACTGGCAGCAGGGCTCTGGTTCTGGTTCCCATTCCCTGAGCCTCCATCTCCATCCCTGTCACTCGTGTGTGCTGTGACACCCCCACAATGTCACTGTGCCTCACAGCCAGTGGGGCCATCCTGGCTCTCCTGGCAGCAGGTGATTTTTGACTCCTGAGCTGAAGGGGATCAGTTGGAATAGCAGAGACAGGAGGCAGCTGAAATATAAATTCCAGGGGGAGATGGAATGCAGCAGCTTGGCTCTTTGTGGGCTGCAGGGAGCGTGGTCCTTGCTGCTGGTGGCTTTCTCTGAGTGGGAAATATTTGCTTTAAAGCGAGCTTTGGGCATGTTTCACTGCTGTGGGGCTGTCCCCAGCCCTGCAGGGGCCAAGTGCTGCCATCCCTGACCACGGGGAGCTGGAGCTGGGGGTCCTCTGCAGCTCTGCTCCTCCTCCTGGCACAGCCTGCATGGAACCAGGGCTCCAAATGCATGATGAGCACATTAATCAGTGTTAATTAATCGGTGTGGGGTGGCAAACAGACCAGGGGCACAACAGCAGGTCTGTCCTCTGCAATTCAGTGGCCAGAGCCACTTGCTGAGCTGGTAGGAAAGGTGAGATGTGACAAAGGAAACAGTCACTGATGTAATAAATCAGTCTTGAGGTGCCATCAACCTTTGTTTGGCCATTAAAGACCAAAGCAGAGGCTGTGAAATGGTGAATGCCAGCCTAAATTGCTGGGAAAGGGAAGCTGTGATCCCCCCCCACACAGGAGATGCTCAGCTTGGAGCCTGCATGTGCACACAGCTGCAAACACTGGTGCCTGAAAGCAACCTTTGATAAACTTTTATTGCTTTTTTTCTGTTGTTGTTGTTGTGTTCTATATCTGTTCTCTCCAGGCTTCGTGGACCCGGCCCGAGAAACAAGAGGTATAAGATTGCCAGACCTTTAGCAAACTTCTTAGGTTGTTGGTTTTTTGGTTTCTCTTCTAAGCATTACAGATTAACAAGTCTCTAGTGCAGTAACCAACTAAAAAAGCATTAATCTGACCCAGTTAAATACCAGTACATCCAAGAAGCAGCTTCTAGAGGTAGAAATTGCTTGGCATGTAGTGATGCATTTTTTGGATGAGCAAAGTAGCTGTGTTGGGAGTGAGGAGCTCTGCTTGTCACTTAAAAGTTAAATAAAGGCAATTAAAATTAAAAGCAAATGTAAAATGCTCTTTTCACCATTTTTTTTTCTATGCTGCCAGTGTGAATCATCCTCTCTTTCAGAGAGGGAAGAATTAACACCAGCCTGTATTTTGGGAAAGTCATTTTTCCCCAAGAAAGCCTCCTCTGCTCCAGCCAACTCACCTATTTGCTCATGGCCCTCCTTCAGTTTGACCTTCTCTGTAAAGGAGGCTGCATCATGTTCCATTTCCAAGTCAATGCAGAGAAACCTTGCACAGGGGCATTTCTCCAGAAAATGCTCCAGATTGCTCAATTATTTTCATTTGTCTTTGATCTGCAAGGGTCAGTGAGGGGGAGGTGGGATAATGCAGGGACTGGGGTTGGTGCAAATGGGGTTTGATTTTATTTCACATTCAGTGCTGTGCTTTAATAATAATAATAATAATAAAAAAACAACAATAATAATAATAATGATAATAATGATAATAATGCAGCTGATTTGTAGCCCTCTTGCTTCAAAATGGACCAGAAGGAAAGTTCCCAAGCAAATAACAGGGGTCAGGTGGAGAACAAAACGAGCTGTCAGAACTGGGTGACTTGGATTTGTATTTTTAGGATCAACTTTGTGGAGGCTCTGATTTTTTTATAATTATTTTGAAGCCGTCCTAACCACCAGGGACTAAACAAAGTGAAGCTGTAACTTGAGCACCACCCAGCTGTGTTCCATGGGGGCTGAGGAGATCCTGCCCATTCTTCCTTCAGAGTGATCTGTTGGATTGTGGCAGGTGGAGGCAGCAGATACTCAGAGCAGTTTGCATTGAAGAATTTGGAATTTGAGTCGTTGCATCTCTCCAGGAGTCACAGGAATTCCTGTCACAGCTGTCCCCTCCCTGCCCCAGTGTTTTCTCTGTGCTCTCTCTCTCCAGCTTTTCATTAATATGAGCACTAATACTATTAAGTTTGCTGTCTCTAAATTTCTTACTGCTTCTGTGTCTTAAAATACCCCAGTGGGGGTGCAGGATATCTCTCTAAAATTGCTTTTAAATTGCTTTGAAGTTGCCTGGGGGCTTTTGGCAGTGGATTCCAGCAGCAGGGTGAAGGTCAGGGAATGTTTGGCATTAAGGATTTCACTTTTACTGAAGGAATTGTGGGTGAGGAGGTGAAATCAGTCCTGGCAGCATCTCTGGGTACCCTCAGTCACACCCCAGACTGGTAACTGGGAATGGCTGCAGCCTCAGGAGTATTTAGGGCTGCAGTTAAATACAAGTATCAAACACTGCACTGCAAGCACAGCAAGGAGAGAGCCCTCCTCTTCCTTCAGTGGAGTTCCTGCCTGGGGTTGGGGTTTTCAGGGGTTTCTGGGGGTGTGGGGAGTGGCTGAGGAGCAGACAGGGCTGTGCAGAATTATCCTTGGATGTTTGGGAAGGGCCTGAAGGCTCCAGAAGGTGAAGGGAAGGGGGATAAATGCATTTTATTTATGCATTTATTTATTGTCTCTGCTCTCCCCCTTTGGCCCTGAGCTGTTGAGGTCTTGGCCAGCTGTGATCACAGTGGCTGTGCCCCAGGGCAGGGCCACAATTTGGGGGAAAATGCTTGGAGTAGCTCAGGATAAATTGCAATAATTGGCAATATAGAGAACATCCTGCTCTGTTCTGAGGAGGGATTCCCTGCCCCTGTCCCTGAGCTGCTCTCCCCAGCACTGGGATTTTGTTATTTTGTTAGCCCAGATCCTTGCAGCTGGGGGATTTGAGTAAAAGGGTTACAGATGTCAACATCTGGCTCCCAAATCCCTGCCTGTCCTGTCTCAGCAGCCAGAGCACCTGTGGGCTGCAGCAGGGAGAGAGAAAACTTCAGTGTGCCTTCTTGGCCAGGCGTTTTTCTCTTCCTTAGTGTTTTTCCTGATCTCTCTTTCTCTTCCTTTACTCCTTTTTGCATTAAAAACCCAGAGCTTCATCTTCAGAATCAGTTGCCTTGCTCATGGAATCATCTCTGGCCATGATTTCCTGGCACTCCTTCGTGGTGGAGCTTGAGGAGGGAGGGAGAAGGGCAGGAGACATTGGGGTGTAAAGCTGCCTTTTCTAGAATCACCTGTGGTGATCCCACACTGGTGTTTTGTGCCCCTTGCACTCTTCTGGTGAGGTCACAGAGACAAATATTGAGAATATTCCCCCAGGTCTGGAGTCCTGGCACCCGTGGATGCTGCTGGAGTGAGCTGGGTGTGGAGGGAAATGCAAAGTCAGACAAAAGGAGAGCAGCGCAGCCAGGGCAGTGAGATAAAAGCAGATTTTGGGTGTGTGGTACCACAGTGGTTTTGTGCCAGGCTCCAGGAGGTGATGCCCACCCACGTGTCCATGGAATAACTGTCCCAGGACAGGGATGGAGTCTGTAGCTCATCAGGGATTGCAGCAGGGAAGAAGAGAGGAGAAAAACACACCTCGTTGTTTATGTGTCATCAAAAGATACTATTTTTGTGCATTTGAGATTGGCCTGGTGCCCAGGAACTGATTCTGGAGCTAAGTGAGGTGACAAAAGACATTTATTTGTAGAAACTTTGTCAGTCTCAGCACAGAGAGAGGCTTCAGGCCCAGAGGTCTGACACCTGAGATACCAGAGATGCTTTTTGTGCACTTGGCTGTTGGAAACCCTCGGGGTTTTACTCATTTCTCAGCACCGTCCTGTACCTTCCAAGGAAGCAGATGCTCCTGGAGAGTGGCAGGATGCAGCAGCAGGCACAGCCGTGAGGGTGCCAAATTTACTCCCTTGTGTTTGTGCTGCAAAATCAGAAATGAGAGGAGGGAGTTGGTGCTTGAGAGCTTCCAGGCTGAGGCAGAAGCAGCAGGAGGGAGAGAGGAGTGCCTGGCTTTGTGTTTGCATGGATTTGGTGACAAACTGGAGAGGGAAACCACGCAGCCTGGGGTGGCTGGGGGGGTGCAGTCCCTTGGCAATCCCCTGGGATTTTCCAGTCCTTGTTTCTCTCTGTCAGTGGCATCCCCACACTCTCTTGGTGTGGGAAATGGTTCTGGAATTTTCTTGAGGCAGGGCTGTCTCTAGAGGCTTTCTTGCCCTTTTCACTGCACTTTCCTCTCTTTGTGTGCCACGTTCAGGTGAAAGTTCTGAGCTTCCTTTTTGCCTGATTCAGCCCCGAGCTCTGGATCTGTTCTTCCTTACCCATTTCAGGGGCACTGAGATAAAACCAGTGTTGCTGAGAGGACAGGAAGGGCTGCATTCTCTCACTGGAAGCTTTTGGGGGGAGGTTTCCTTTTTTTTTTTTCCTCTTTGCATGCTGGCAAAACTTTTTAACCAGAGCTGGATCTCTGCAATTCCCATCCTGGGGAGAAGCTTGACTTTGTTCTCAGACATGTAGTGATGTAGCAGCTGATACTTTGGTCCTTCTTTTGATGTTTCCCCCTTCCCCTGAGTGCTCTGAGGGGAAGCAGTGTGGGCCCTGTGTGACAGGGACCTGCCTCTCACCTGGCCTCAGGTGAGGGGATCCCAGTGCTGTGGGCTGGCTGGGCAGGCTGTGT
>VXBC01004668.1:9206-31956 GCA_013399945.1 Ploceus nigricollis | reverse complement strand
CACCTGAGGCATTCAAAAACATTATGTGAACTGAGATGTTTTCTACAAAGAAAAAAACTGTGTCCATATGATATGTATGGATCACTTTAAGGGAGTTAACTCATCAAATACTTAGATTTAACCATAAATTCAAGCCTTTACCTTAAGTTATTAATGTCTTAAATATTGCAACGTCAGTGTGCACTAATCTGAGACAAGGCCAGCTATATTGCAAACACATAAGTAAATTCTGAATGTTTTTTTAAAGCATTACAGGGATATGTGTTGATGTGGAAGCTGTAGCTATATCCTGTCATATCATCCATTTTTAAAAAACACAGTTTCACTATAAACCTTGTTAATTATAGAAATGGATTTGAATAAGTTGCTTACAGCAATGATAACATCATTTCATACACACTTTATATATTTGTCACTGATCCTAAAACTTTTTAAATAAACCAAACAACAATGTATTTTAATTTTCCCCAGGCTTTCAAAATGTGGAGCAAATGCAATGCATAATAACATTATTATACATCCCAGTCTTTTTTAGGAGTAATCCTTGCACATGATATTAAATGCAGTTGTGTTTTCCAAGTAAGTCCATCTACCAGAAAATAAATTGAGATTAATAGGTTATTTCTTGAAGTCTGCCCAAATAGCTCATTTTAAGAATGCCACCTGGTTTAAAGGTCATTTAAATATCTCCTACCATGTTGTGTTCCTGCAAGCTCCTTCATTTAGAGAGATTAGACTTTAGTAAGTGAAAAATGTGAAAAGAGAATATCAGGATACTGTCAGCATCCTACTCTCTTCAGGAAGAAAAAATTCAATGGAGTATCTTACATTCCCATTTTTTTCCTCTGGAGGCAAAATCAAGATTTGAAGTTTTTTGCTACTTATGTTAGAAGTACCACTTTTCTCTTTCTCAAGACAGTATAAAGCCACTTTTTATAAAATGGGAAAAGTCAAGTCTGCATAACAAATCACTTAATTAGAGCCATGTAATTAGCTTGCCTTGAGAGAGCCCAGTAAAAGCAGCATGTTCTCAGTAATTAGTCACCATAACAGTGAGAGGAGAATAAAAGACAGAAAATCACTAAAATCTTGGTGTAGCAATGCAGTCTACTTTCCTTCTTCTAGTCAAGTTAATAAATGCCACAACAGTATGGATTTAATACTTCAAGATAGATTTCATATTCTATCAATAAAGAAATAGGGCAGCTAAACTCTAAAAACAAATGAATAGGCAAAAAATAAGTTCCTGCATGAATTTTTCAGTAAAATCCTGTAGCCATTTGCAGAGGAGCAGTCACTTCCATTAAAGGTTTCTCTCTGCTTGTGCTTTCTTTTTTCCATTTGCAGCTTATTTCTGTAAAAAATTCAGATACTCCTCCAGCTTGTTAAGGCACACATCACCTTTTCATATGAGTTGCAGAGTCTTTGATATGTGTTTTCTTGGCTGTAAATTCTACACTGTGACTCCATTACAGACTGCCTATAATCCCTTCAGCACCCCATATGTTCATCCTTTTTAATATCATCCTGTTCTTTTTCTTCATAGTTCAATAAGTTTGTGATGCCAACAATGACACAAATTAAATCCTAATTTACATGTCCTCTTGATAAGTATCATTACTAGAAATTAATCTTCTGATTAATTTCTGGTAATGATTAATGCTGTGAGTCAAAATGCTGATCAAATATTCATGTGTGCATAGGTAGGTGTGTAAAATGAACATACATATAGCTGTGAAAATTATGTGTAAAAGAGTAAAATACATTAGAAAAAAATACAATTCCCCTCTATTTTATATTCACTGAGGGAGAAGAAGAGGAAAGACAGACTGTCAACAGGTTTCACATGGTCTAGCCAATGGAAAATAAAACATCACATCATTTAGTTTGGTTCGTCTATATGTCAGGAAAATGAGTGTATAATGATTAGTCTCCATCACAACTGGAGCCACTACATTTTGATACATGAGGGTTTCCTCTGAAAAAAAAAATAAATAGAATAAAAACCAGAAACAACCACAACAAGAGTTTTCTTCCTGTAAGATAAAAAATCACACATCAATATGTTTTTTCTACTGAGGCATATTATAGACCAATTCACCTTCCACTTTTTCTGGAATTTACGAAGTTAACTCTTCTAGGCAGTTTGGCTGGCTAGATGCAATTTTCTAGCATAATATCCAAACATTTTTAAGCATTGCTGTGTGCTCAAATAATTAATCTTTTCCAGTTGTGAATTGGAAGAAAATGATGTGGTGATGGACTGGTGATTCATGACTGGTTCAAGACATACCATCAGGATGCTGGGCTGTAATCTAAAGGTTGAAGAGAACAACTCTTTAACAAACACTTATTCTCACGCCTTATGCATTCTATCCAGCTGTTAAGTACTCCTGCTTCCAGCTTACCAATTATAGAAAATCATTATAATAATTTTATCTAACTGCTAGTTAGACTCAGATATAAAATGACTGACATGATAATACACTATTAAAATTCATAGGATTGGCAAGATATTAAATTAGTAGCATTTCCACTCTCATTCACAAGGCTGCAATAGAAGTCAAAACTCATTCTTTGGAGGGATTTTAATTGTTAAATCCAGTCTTATTCCTATCACACTCTCAGCAGTTTTTTATTTCAGAAATGGATTTCACTGTGAATTCTATGATGCAAGAAAGGAATAAATCCACCACCTCTCCAGCTATAAATTGACAATTCAGCATTCAATAGACTAAGGGAGAAATGAAAACAGAAAATGTAATGATCTTGTCAGACAACTGAGGTGTTAAATGAAAATAATTTTTCATATTGATTTTTCATTCTTCCTTCCCCCATTTTGACTGCATCAAATTCAGAGAATGCTGTGTTTTCTTCAGCTTCAACAAGAGCTGAGAGATTTGCTTCTTTTCTTTGAAAGCAAACAGTCCAAGGGACACATGAATTGACCAGTGCCAGGGAGATTAACACATATTAGTCTGTGCTCTTTCTGTATCCCAGGCAAAAGAGACACTTAGAAAGGCCAGCTCAGAGTACAAGTTATGAACTGAATGAGTGAGGAGCATAAGAATTACATCATCTCAGTGGGATGTTGACATAGGCTCCCAGCTGGGTAATAATTAGTTTTGACTCTATGGTTCAGAAGGCTAATTAATTGTTCTATTATATCTTCTTATAGTATATTATATTTCTATTATGTTACAGTATCTTACAATAGTAAGAGTTCTCACTCTTAACTCCCCAGAGATCTTGTAACTCCCTTCCCTGAGAGTTGACACAACTGTGTCCCTCATTGGTCACTAAATCTAAATAAGTAATCACCTTGGGTACAATCTTCAGAATACATTCTACATGGGTAAACACAGGAGCAGAAAGAGAGATAGTAATTGTTTTAATTCTTTTTCTCTAAATTTCCTAGGCTCTGGCCTAGAAGAATTCTCTCTGTTCCCTTTTCAACTCTACTGAGAGTCTCCACAGTGGGATACCAATAAACTTTCGAGACAACATAAACTTGTGGCTATCTAGAGCGTCATTCCATTCTGGGCCCATAAAGTCCTTGAAATCTAACACTACCTGAAGACTACCGAGGCCATTTTCCAGTCCTTTTCCCATGTGATGTGCTGCAATCGAAAGAGAAGGAGCATGACACATTGCTTCAATAAAGCTATCAGGTTTCATACAATATTTATGGGTTTGTGTTGCACACACAGGGATAATGTGGAATGAGCAATGCAGAAATCAAAGCTTTCTTCTGTGGCCCCAGAGCTCTATTGTCCCTATAAAGCATATAAAACAAAATAAAGCAATCTATATATCATCCTAGAAAGCAGATTGTTAAAAAATAGTGACATGGAAAAAGAAAGAACTTTGTAGAAAATATATGTCACAGAATGAAATTTCACTTAAAATTCATCTCACAGATGCTCTCCCAAACAAAATGTTAGAATAGGCCAGTTCTGTGTTTGAAGAATATCTTTTATACCTCACTATATTGACTTACACATAAGCACAGAGTCCTTTAAAATCACTCTACGTTTAGTAGAGAGAGATGACATTCTTTCTTTGACATTGTTATACCAGGCAACTCCACAGTACTTTATTGACACACATAAAATCAAAAGGAGGATGGCTGCCAGGTGATACATGAGTGTCTCTAATAACATCACATCTGTCTAGCTGGGTCAAATGAGACTGCAGAAAAGGAAAATAATAGCAGGAGGACTCCAGCACTGTGACAAGTTTTGATGTGCCAGTTCCAAAGGTTTCCCTTTATTCCTAATAGTCTGTGAAGGAATTTATTGCTGGTGATTCTCTGACAGCAGACTTCCTGTCTGTTTAACACACACTAACAATTTATGAGTTTCTCAGTATAGTGTTCCAGTGAATCCAGTTGGGAACAGCCCACATCTACAGAGAGGCTAACATGTGAGACTGATATTATGACCCTGGCTGCAAGGATCAGAAGAAAAAGTATCTGTGTCAAACCAGAAAATGCTTGAAAAGAGTTTCAAAGCAGGGACAAATACTCTAAGATTAGATAACTCTGAAGAAGGGACAGTAGGTTAGTAAAAGGGCAATAGAGCTGTGACAGAACAAAGTCCTGACCCATGCCATGGCAGATCAGCCAAACACCTGAGGAATCTCTCTGTCTCCACCTATTTAAAGACCAGACTATACCACTTTCAGAGGGAAAAATAATCAGGCTGCAAGAAGAAGACACAGAACTAAATTAATGAGAAATTCAGTTATATGATTGATGTAATGCATGGCATTTCCTTGGGCAATCGATGTCTATAGTGTTGCAGTAACCATTATTAAGTCCAACAAAAATTACCTCCATGAGCCTCAGTCCAAGAGGTGTTGTCATCTCTCTGTCCCTACTAACAGTTAGCACAACAGAAAGACAAATACCCCCCAGTCAAAATCCCTACAAATAACTGGGTTTGCCATTTAAACTTCCTGTGCATTACACACCTAATAATGCATCTGTCACCAGTTTATTTTTTAAAGTGGGAAGTTCATTGATGTGTGTTCAGTTTTGTATCCTGCTACATCTTCAAGTGAGTCTCTAGAAAGCACTCACAGATCAGACATTGGAAATGAACCATTCTTCAGTCTCTGAGACAATGTATGAAGATGAAAAAGCATCCTTTGTTCTCTGCTGATCATTAGAGACAAGTCCACACCAGATTTGACAGCTGTGAGCCAGTTAAGCAGTGAAAGCCATTGAAAGTGCTGTGAGGAAAAGATGTAGGCATAGTGTCATCTCCTGTGGAAATGAAATTTCCTAAAACAAAGCCTATTTATGCAGTGTAGCACTCTGTCAACTTAAGTGCAGTATGTGCAACATTCATAATAAAAGAGCAGAAATGATGTGGAAAAATGTTCTGTATGTAAATGAAAACAGACTTATATTTTCTTTTTTTCCCAAGAGAAAGTGCAGAAGCTGCTTTTTCTTTCTGCATCTGTCATCCACCCTCAAAATACTTTAGAAGCTGTTTCAAATGAATGATTTAGGTCATGCAAAGAAACACCAGCAAAGGTGTTAGCAAAAGTATTAATATAAAAGTGAAAGCAATGACAAAGTTTGTTGGCAAGGTTCACCCTACTACTTACTGGATGGTTAAAGCATACGAAAACAAATAGGACTAAAAATCTAAAATAAATCAGACTAAAAGCCTAAAATCAGCCAAAAATTATCTAGGTGGAGGTTGGGGATGCAAACAAGGTAAAAATGTAAAAGGTTAAGGACAAAAAGGATGAAGGGATCCCCTCAAGTCATAAGATTCAGAGTGGACTTCCTTGCCAAACCTAGCCCTGGACTTGACAAACAGTTTAGACCTAAAGGTTTTAACAGCACTTAAATTGAAAGCTTAGTTTTAAAAATTTAGCAGTAGGTTCTATGTAGTTTGCTATAAGCATGACAGTAACTCACTTACAGGTCTAACTTGAACACAAATCTAAGATACTTAAGAACACAGGATTTGCACTTGCATGCTCACAAACATAGAGAGTCTGTGCAAGTTATACCCGTGAAAAATCCCCCTCAAATTCAGTGAAATACTCACTTCAAATGCCTTTGCATCTTCTCAACAGGCAAAGGGCTGAGCCTTAAGGAGTGGTGGGTATCAGGCCAGGATCCATGTTCGTTGGCTGATCCTCCTCATATAGCAAACTCAAGAGTTTGCTGGCTCTGAGAGGTGCCACTTAAGAGCACAGAAGAAACCATTTCCTCCCCCCATCCAGCTGGAGTAATTTAAAAATGTTTTATGTCAGTCTCTGATAGGAAACTCAAAGAAATTTGAAGCAAACACCATTGTAATTTCATTCTGTGGAGCCTTATTGGAATATTTACAAAGTCCTTTGTATTGATAACCTTATTGTTATTGGTACAAAGTCCTGTTTCCTTCCATTCTAACTTTAGTGACTGAAGTTAAATTTCTCAACACCTTTCTTTTCCAAGACAGACTTTTCTGCCTCTTCTCATATTTCCCTCCATTTTTTCATGAACAATTCTCTTATGTATTAAAATGTTTCCAGAGTCTCAGAATGAGCTTTCCCCAGAGATAAGGCAAACTCTTTCTCTCATTGGTGAGCTTACAGACACTAAAACGAAAGTGTCATACTGGCTTTGGCATCAGAAAAATGCTGTATTATCCAAACCCATGGCCAGCTTTTCAGATGTGGTTAATTTTAATGTCCATTCTAAAGGAAGCGATGGCATGTGATGTAACTACTAACCTTGCAAGTTACACTTCCAGCACATTCAGGAGTTAACATATTTTCTGACTGACTGCTATTCAGAGCCCTTTCTAGCTTGGCTGGAGTTTAGGAAAAATAATTAATAGATTTCCTGACTGACCAATTTAATGGTTTTAATTGAAGGAGACAATTAAGCTCAGGCATGAGTAATCCTGGATAGCACCTTGCAGCACACTTATGTAAGGGAGTCATCTGAAAAAAGCTCAAAGCATAGTAATGGCAAGGAATAAGAAATGTATTCTGGTGATAATTTATGGAATGCAAAAGAGATTGGCATTTTTGACAGTGAGATAGACTAGAAGACTGGCCTTGGAGGATAATAGTGTGAACAGATGTATGAGGCTGTAGAAGAGCTGGAGTTCAAAAGTATCTTGTGAAAAGAGAGCAAAAATGTTGATTGAACGCATTATTTGAAAGCCTAGTAGTGAACTCAAAAAGGTTAAGGTAATGTAGATATTAAAATTAAAGTATCAAAACAGAGAAGTAAAAGGCACTGGAAATGTGAGCTAAATTAGTGATTTAGCAGCAAATTAAGTTCATTGATTTCAGAAGGATATTGGACAGATTTCCAGTAGTAAAGCAGATGTCCATTTACTATATGCATGTTTGAGATAGGGAATTCTGAGTTGCCTACAGAGACCAGGAAAAATTTAAAAATATGGAAAGGGTAATGGTGCCTTACTCAGAATTACAGCACTGAGACCTCTGGGTGGGCAGAGAGACACGATTCCCTCACAAAATTCATCAGCCACTTTCAGGGAAGAGGAATATCTGTGATGACTGAAGCTGTCACAAACCCCCACCAGATCAGTGTGTATTAAATTGTACCTCCTAGTCAAAATACATACTCACCAAAGTATGCTTTGGAGAACTGTAGAACTCTTATGAATTTGGGACAAATTTTCAGAAATTTTCTCTCAGCTTTGCCTACCAAAGAAAGAATAATTTCATAATCTTTCCACATCATGAGAACACTTATGTCTGAAGCATCTTTGTCTGAGAGTATTTTTATGGACTTTTCTGAACACCACCAAAAAATAAAGATGAAAAACATCTCCTTAGATTGTGTTATCTTGCACCATTTAGCCTTGCTGAACTCGTTATGATTGTAGTGGAGCTTGCTGTTCCAATCTTCAAGCTCTTTTGTGAATAAAGCAAACAAACTATGTTTTAGATAAAGGAAACAAAAGTGTATGGATTAAAAATGCATGGATCAGTTTCTAGCTTATCTGTAGCCTGTCCAAAATCTTGTTCAGCTGTGGAAAACTAGCAAGATTTATTATTTATATGGCATTTTTATGTTCAGTTGTGTCTGTAGAAATGTTAACTACAACACACTGCTTTCTACAGAATTTTCCTTTGTCCAAAACCAAACCAAACCAAGCCAAAAAAACTCCAAAACACCACAGCCCAAATAAGATAACGTTTTGCTCTCAATGGATAAAGTTAATTTAATGCAAGGTAGATGTAATTGAAGCATTTCAGTATTTTATCATAAATACAGCTTATTTAATTTCTGAGCCACTTCAGTCTAATACCAACATAATTTCTTGGCACGTAAATCATCCCAAAGCTTTCCAAAGGGTAGGAGTCAGAAGTGAAGGAGCCCTACAATTTTTTGGCAAAATGTACGTGCCTTTTTCAGTTCCACAATTTCTCCCTTGGCTCATGGCCCCACTTGAAGAAGGATTCTCTCCACAGCCCTGCAGAAGGGTGTCAGGGAAGGGGCCAGCAGCCCCATGAGGGCAGGAAAGCCAGGAGCCTTGTTTTGGCTGACATGAGCAGTGATGAGTCAGGATGAAGAGTGACAATCCCAGGTCAGGCTTGGGGCCAGAGACAGTGACCAGGGTCAGGCACAGACCAGTTAAAAGGCATTAAAAGGTCCGCCCAGGAGGTCTGGGTCAGGATGAGAACTTTGTGCCCACACATCTACTTACATAGCTGTGGTGTAGCACAGGCAGGGACCTGCCTCAGGTTAATAAAACCTTCCTAGGGCTGGCATTCCTAAAGGTATAAAAGCAAGCTCAGGAAAGAAAGTTCAGGGGTTTTTTGCACAGATTAAAAAATAAATGTTCTTACTTAAAATCTTTGTAATAAAGTTACTTATGTGTACATTTTCTAAAATAAAAATTTATTTTAAATATAGGCAAAACTTTAGGAGACAGTAAGCTTCACAGTCTTTGCTTAAGCTACTAGAGCAAAAGAAAGTTATCATCATCTCTATAGGTGCTGAATAAAGACAATATTCCTGCAGAGATGCAGCTTATCCGGTCTCAACCAGGCTCTAACTAATGTTCATGGAAGGTTGTAATAACTCAGAAGAAGTGGAGATGAAGCTTCCAGTTGAAGGGTTGGAGTCCTAAGGAATTTGGATAGCCAAATCTCTATGTACTTATATCAAGAATTTCTGCACCTCATCTTTATTGGGTCACAACTGTAGCTTCATTCCTGCTGCCTCCCAGCTACCAGTAATTTATGTAGATGCAGTGAACAGCAATGGCATAGCACTGCTTGGAAGCTCTGCCAGGTCTATTACTTCCACTCTCATTTCTGAAAGCAGTAATAAAAAAAATAGGCTGTGATTTAGAAGCACTGCAATGCTTCATGTTTTGCAAATGGGTCTAAAGGAGAAGGGAAATATGCAAATTAATTTTTATCTCTAGAGTTGAAATTAAGTTTTTTCAATTAGATAAAGTTGCCAACTAAGGACCCTCCTCATTATCATAAAATCCCTAAAATGTGATCCTGACTATGTTGAAATATCTTTTTAATTTAGCTTTGGATACATTGTGAAGAACGAGCCACTGAATTAATACCAAGATCTGGCTGTTTGCTTGCAATTGATTTCTACCCTGATAAATGCGTCTGTACTCTAGTGGTTTGCAGCAAAAAATCGTTTCTACCATTCACTTTTTTTTTTACAGTGGTCTATGCAAAAATGGTCTATGCATGGTTGCACTTTTGTAAGTATTTTCAAACAGATCACTTTCATGCTGAGTTTTCAAAAAGTGTTTTTAGTGATGCAGACACAACACTCCCGTCTGACGGCAATTAGCAGCTTTTTCAGAGCAACCAAAGCCCTGAAGACTAAATAGCAAGTGAAGCCTTTTAAGACCTTCCATTTGTATTTCTTCTAGAAGGTTGGTTTTTAAGGCTGATATGAGAATCATAAGACTACAAGGAGAATAAACATTCAATTTCTTTACAATTAAAAGCAACAGGAAATTATTTAGGAGCCACAGATTTCTATGGGAAAACACTTGGGATACTTCTCCCTCCTATCTTTGTCCAAGAGACAATTGCTATTTGTGCATTGCAGCTTGGAAAACCTTGCTATTGCTGCAGTCTGGACAGAAGAGAATCAGACACACACCACCAGCATGTGCCAGGAGCAGTCCTGTCTGAACCACATCCTTTTGGACACCAGTCCTGTGGGGACATGAGGATTATTTGGTTGTCTTTCTGTGGAGAGGATCCTGAGGAGGTGAAGGAAAGGGAGGTTGCTCATCAGCTCCATGTGTAGCTGGCTTATCTTCCTAGATACACGCCTGTGACAACTTTTCCACTCACACTGAAGCACTTCCAAGTTGCCTGTTTTGATTCACTGGGCTGTAAATCAACCCTTGTGTAATTTTAGACCCTGTTTTTTCCTCTCCATGCAATTACAGTGAGTCACTATAATGGAGAGCAGGTACTCCAGCAAGATTTAGCACATGAAAACTAAGAAGTCACAAAACTACATGGACACCAGCTTTCAATCTCTGAGTATTAAATTAAGAAAACATTACTATGTACAATCAATTTAGATTCCTTATCTTACTCAATTTTAAGGGTGTTCACACTCAAAAATATGTTAACGGTTTAGTTTTATGAGAATGATAAATCAGCTTTTTACTCTTTTCTCAACTGCATTTTCCTACTGATGGAGAAATCTGAGTGTAGAGTAGATAGGCCTGTCATGAATGATAGGCCTCAGTGCCACTTGTCTTGCATTTCAATTTCTTTTCTGTCTTTCTGTGCCAAATTTATATAACCCCTGAAATCAAGGTGAGCTTTAGCTTTCACATATTTATGGCTTCCAAGCTACATGGCTAATGGCCAGCCCTGTGTTTTTGTGAACAGTTTACTTTACCAAAGTAGTAGTAGTAACAGCCAAATGATTAACTCCCCAAACATACTCTAGTTTCATTTCACATTATCCCACCTAATCATAGAAAATTAGGTAAATTTAAAATAAAATAAATTAAATTAAAAACAGTATTAAGAGTGAGGACCTGCTTCTTATGAAGAAATAAAATCATGTCAACAACTCATGTCCTTATACCTGCTCTCTGTTTCTTCATGCTCACAAGTTTAGTACGTTATTTTGGTCACACTACAGAGCTATAATATTCTCATAGATTTTCCATACAAGTCTCAGTCCTACTGCTAATTCTCAGTAAACCTAGATTTTGCCAACATTTTATCTATCTGGTTTCCCTTACCATAACAACAAAAAAAGAAACCAAAAATCCAAACCAACCAACTAAAAAAAACCCAAAACAACAGCAAAAAAACCACCAAACCAAAAACCAAAACAATGGAACATGATGCAGTATTTTCCCTTATGTGCTACATAAAATTCAGAGTGCTTCTGTCAGTCTCTTTCATTGCACAGCTCTCCTTTCTTTCAGCAGCATACATTGGTCTTGCTTTATCCTTTTTTATCTTTTTTATCACAACAGCCTACAAAATACACCTTTGCCCCTGCTTTCTCATTCCGCATCCTTTGAAGGGTCCACTACAAACAGCTACAAACAGAGAGTCTGGGGAGTTCTTCAGATACTCATCTGCATTATTTCAAGCTTCTGTCGGAATGATTTTGGCTTTGCAAGAAAACTAGAATAAAATAACAAGTATTTTTATTAGTACTTGTTAATATTTCATCACGACTAATGTGCTGATGCATCCAAAGATGTCTAACTGTATTATTATGACCTTTCAGTGATGCCATCTGACCTTCCCAGATTATGTGGTCCTAGGTAATAAAGTAGATGGTACCTAGCACAACAAATAACCTCAGTACACACAGGTAACATGACTCATCTCCATTTCAGTTTGAAGCAGTTTGGCAGTGCCTGGTCACTAAAGGCCATCAAAGTAATGTGTGGATCCCAAGATGAGTGTGGAGGCAGGCCAGCAGGAAACAGACATTTAATAGTCAATAAAAACAGGCAAAAGCAACCTGGAAAAACAGGGATTTGCTCTTCTGCCTCTTTGAGTAGTTTACATTTGGGAAATTTCAGTTATGACAACCGATTATTTTTCTGTGTTACAAGGAAACCAGAATTATCAGATACCCAAAGTTTATATAATCACTTGGAATAAAGTTCTCAAAATGCAACATATTTAGCCAGATGTAGAGGAATAAAATTTTATTTTCCAAGTGCTGCAGTGCCCTCAGGGAAGTGAAGACAGATGCTTTCTTATCTTGGAGCATTGCTTACGGAGAAAGTGAATAACTACAATAGTATCAAAATATCACCATCTTAAAAACATTTGAAAAGCTGTGCAAGATTTAATTTTTTCTCCCATCCATCTGAAAACCACATTCCAAACCCACAAAATTATTACCTTGCCTGTCATTGGAGAAAAAATTGATAAAACACATTCCCAGCAGTTGCATTTGTAGAGAAGGCCTCGTGATCATGATGCATTTAGATTCCAGAGTCAGCAAGCAAATTAAATTGTTTGACTTTAATACCAGTCTCATGATTTTTTATTTTTTTAATCAGCCTAAGTTGGCAAAAGTGCTGATGGAAGCCAGAACCTGCAAGTTTCACCTCTATTAGCAAGTGCTTAACACACTAAAAAAATGAGGCATACACTGGAAAATGCCCAACATTGTCTTAACTGAGTTTGAGGCAATTTAATAGGAGCAAAACCAGATCCAAACCCCAGGTTCTGACAAGAAGGATGCTTGTGGCTGTGTATCTGTTGGCTCTTAGCCCTAAGGATATATTTTTACTGTAATTCTCAATTGCATGGGAAACACATATGGGTAGCAGGTAAACAGCTGCTGTTTACCAGATGTTTGCTATTCCAGAGACAAAACCCACGCTGTATTTGGCAAGAGAGGAGCTGGCTGAACGTAGAGTGGAACTTTTGATAGATTATTGTTCAAGAATTTGCAGAAAAGGATGTGCAGTCTGTAAGACCTTTCTGCAAACAATATATTGAATCAAAGCAATGGGATTTTTTGAAAGGCCTGTGCCTTCTAACCCCACATTGACTTGAATCATACTTGCCCCTTATGTTTTCCTGTTATTTCACTTTGACTTTAACTGCACCAGAAGGTACCTTCATACTTTCCAAAAATAAACTCGGATCAGACCAACTTGCACCAGGCTGCAAATTTAAGTCCCTGCTCATGTAAGTACAGTGCTTACATGTCATCTTAAATCATCTGGTGCAATATACACATCAACATATTACAAATGTATCTGCCTAAAAGTTAAAAATTCATGTACCTATGTTTCTAAAATCTGGGCCTACAAAATTAAAGAATTAGCCTCCAGAGATAGGCATGCTGGAAGATGATCCCTATTTCTTTACAAAAATAGTCCTCTGTCTCTCCATTTTGTTCAGATAAAAAAGAAAAAAAAATCCTCATGTTAGTTTGCAGCTGTTTTTAAAGAATTCCTTCCATATCTAATGACCGCAATATTATTTTTCAAATCATACAATACAGTGCAATAATTCTTAACAAGTATGCAGCTAAAAACTAGAACTATTCCATAAACAGGGAGGGAAAGGAAAAAAAAAAGAGGTTGAGGTCATTAATAAGAATAACAGCTCTGGGACCATGATACTTGGTCTATCATTTAAGGAGAA
Source organism: Ploceus nigricollis (assembly GCA_013399945.1). Classification (NCBI taxonomy): domain Eukaryota; kingdom Metazoa; phylum Chordata; class Aves; order Passeriformes; family Ploceidae; genus Ploceus; species Ploceus nigricollis. Next base: position 18,321 of record VXBC01004668.1, on the reverse strand, counting down.
ATTGCAGTAATTATGTGGGCCCAGAGGGTTTCTGCACAGTACCTTATTTACCTAGGTCAATGGTGCCTGTCCAAGCTCCACATTTGTGAGCCATTTACTACTACATTCATTAGGGCATACGACTCAGCTGAGGGTGGTTAATGATTTTTATTATTCAGGAAGACGACAACATTGAGGCTGCTAGTTATGGCAAAATAGCCATCCCATCAGTGCTTCTGTTCTAGCATGCCTGAGCAGAAAATGTGTTTTAGAGCCTCAAATATGATGGAGAGATAGGGGGATCTCATCCAAGTGTGCAGATACCTGATGGAGGATATTAAGGAAGATGGAGTGAGATGTTTCTTAGTGCCACCCAGGGATGGGACCAGGGTCAATGGGCACAAATGAAAGTACAAGAAATTCCACAGAAACCATATTTCTTTCACTGAGAGAATCACTGAGTGTTAAAACAGGATGCCCAGAGAAGTTGTGGAGTCTTTGCCCTTGGAGACATTAAAAAGTTGACTGGAGACAGTTCTGGGGCAACCTGCTCTAACTGTGTCTGAACAAGTGGATCAGTACCTGCCAGCCCCAAGCATGCTGTGACCCCATGAAAATTATTTATTGCCAAGGAGNAAAATTAAAACAGAGCACAGCAGCCACTCAGATTGGAAAACAGATTTGTATGACCATCCCATAAGGATGGGCTGGTTTCTTGTCTTAGGTACTTTTTAGCAGCTCTGTATTGAATTCTACAATCCATGGTTGCAGCTAAAACATTTAAAAGTGAGAGAGGGAACAACAAATTGGGTGTTGCCCTTTGAGACCTTCCCACAGATTCATGAATGATCCATAAGATGATTAGGACCAAAGAGATCTCCTCTCCAATGGGGTGTTTGAATATTTGCTCTTGAAGCTTTGACAAAAGATGAGCAGTTTTAGTTAGAAGCTTATGGTTAGGCTCACTCTCAAAAAAAAAAAAAAAAAAGGAATGGGATTGCTAACTGCGCAAGAAGATATTGTGGGTTTCAAAGCCTTTTTTAAGGCTTATTCCCAAATTCTGGTAACATCCAGTCAACACCCAGCACCTACAGGTGTTGCCTGACATCACATATAATTTTTGCTGGAGACAAAGGAAAAAGTTCCCCCTCTGGAATACTTGGGTCAGAAAATTCTGCAGCAAAAGCAACACCAGTGAAAATTAATTGATCTTGCAGAACTATGCATTTCATCTCTTGGCATCTTTTAAATGTCACCCTTGTAATATGATTAGAACAGGGCAATTCATAATCCTAACTTATTATCCTATTATGAGAGCTGAACAGGGAATTTACTACATCTGGTCTTATTCTGAGCTCATAGCTATTGAACAGAACAAACAGTTTTCATTTCTCTGAAGGCTTTGTATCAGCCTAATTACTAAAGCAATCTGTTTAGCTTTTCCAGCTGCACTAAAACCAGAGCTCTCAGCTTGGGCCTAGTGTTCTCCAGTTCCTCCAAAGCCATAGTAAGAGCCAGGTACTCTGTAAGGAAGTGCCAGTGATATTCTGAAGACATCATTTCAGTTGATAAACTGGATCAGAAAATGGGCTGGATTTAGTATATAGGACTGTCCAGGCACACAGATTTTAATCATAGGCAAACAGCTGAGCCTGTCAGGGTGTCAAGCAAGCACTACAAACTGTCATCAGTAGCCAAGCCAAGATAAATAGGAAAAGTCTACTCATTTATGCTCAAATGCAATACAATCCTACCTCTGTGCAGTGATACTTACAGGATTGAGACTAGAGGGTTTAAATCTATAGAGACTTAAATCTATAGAGGCACTTTGCTCTTTCTACTGGCAGATTAGTACATTTACCTATATTTTAACAAGCATTTCAAGTTATCTGACTTCCCTGAAGTTGCTGGTTCCAGAGCTCTTATGCGAATTTCTAGTCTGGTGTGATTTATTCCCATAAGGATGCTGACTTCCACGAACACAAAGAAATCCTTCTTCTTTGTAAGAAGGTGTATATTTTTACAGCATTCCATTGCTCCTGTCTGGAAATGCTATGGCTGTATGGATTTTGCTGGTTTTATCCATTGCTGAAAGAGTTTACTGTTAAATGTCAGTATACATGAAAACTCACCACTGTCATATCAGGACACATCCCCAGCAGCCAGTAGTCCAGTTCCTTTACACACACCAAGAAAAAGGCCTGATCTCCTCAACAGCTTTCTAGAAGAATTGGTGGAGGCCCTCACTGGGAAATTTTCCTGAGAACTTAACAGCTGTGTTTGAACTGTCATGGAGTTTCAGCACGACTGCACAAATCCCTGCCTTCCTTTTCCCTTCCTTTTGCAAGTACACAATAAAGCTCTCTTTTCCACCTACATTTTTTTACTGTTTTTCTTGAAAATAGAAATCCAGGGTTTGATCTTTTCTATGGTGGTATATAACACAGACTCTCATGTTCAGGATACAGTAGCTTCACTGGCATTGGGAATTTTTTCTATCACAGAAACTTTAAAAATTAATGAGAAACCAAACAAACTGATTAAACCTCCACCAACAATTGAACAGAGATTTGTGATGTCAAATGGAATTGGCAGTACATGACCAGTTTGAGAAATCTTAGGGATAAACCAGAATGCACAAACCCTCGAACAGCAAGCTGAGGGATCCCAACCTCAAAGAGTTACCTTGGGTACTGTCCTGACCAGTGGTTTAACTCCAATGGTTTAATTCCTTTTGAGAGCAAAAGGCAAGAATATGCTTCATTTCCTGACTGTATTTGCTAACTTTCAATTACGACCCATGGATTTTGCAGTAACTTTTTACTACTCCAGCAGATCTGCAAATATATTCAAGCCTGTTTAAGATTTTAAAACTTTTCTTTTTTAACTCAGAGAAAATTATCAGATGTTCAGCTACCAGTGTAGTCAAAAGGACATCTCCAGGTGTCTCAAGGACAAATATCTCCATCTTTTGTAAATTCACTACATATTTAAAATAAGTAACATATATCCTTGTCAATGCACCAAAGGTCTTTGCACAGCAGAACTGATTCTAAGTCCCAGGGATGTCATCAAGTTCTTTCCACCCACTTTTAATTTATGCTGACTTATATAATCATGGGACAAGCTGATCCAAATTTGACTCAATCTTTGTAAATGGAAATGTAATAATTGGATTAATACAAAAGAGAGTCAATTGGCTGATCACAAAGTTTTTTCAGCCCAATGAAAAACTGAAACAGAGGAGCAAACAACCAGAGTTCTGAAACCTTTAAAACCCTCCTGAACATATTAGACACGTTAGATTATGAACATACTAATATTAGCATTGCTTAGATTGAAAGTCAGTCAAAGAGAAATCAAATGTATTTTAGTTTGGGTCTAAATTATGAATCATTTTTACATCGCTATGTCCTCTCAGATTTATCAAGTGTGCAGGTGAGAATAATAAAACTGATAGGTATTCTTATGTTGTGTCCTTCCAGTAAATCAGCTTATATGCTGTACCATCAATTTCTCAGAGGATTCTCACTGGTTTCTATGTGTAATTTGGAACTTTATTAACCTCTTAGATGTAGCCTTGCCTTCACTGTCAACTTTGCAAACCAGTATCAAGCAGATTTTAAACAGTTTCCCTGTGTTGTGCAGTGTGGTGGCGCTTACATAATGAAAACCCAGTGGAGACAGGAAAGGTTTGTCTTCTATGTGTTTCTTCCCCATTCTCTGGGACTGTAGGCAGTACTGCAAACACAGTGATAATCCCAGCTCCAAACTGCACAAACTCAGAGAGGGAAAAGTGTAATTTCTATATGCAAAATGCTCATGAGATAAGGATTTCCCTGCAGGTGTGGCTTTCAACAACATCAGAATGATTCCATTCATTTTACAGTTGTGGATGTGAGGAAGCAGCCAGCCCTCACAATATGTTTACTGACTAATAATGTTGAAGTAGCCAAAAGCTAAAACCATTTCTGAGGGAAACATGCTCAGGAGCAATTCTCCCTTAGAGAAGTAAAATCATGACTTTGCATTGTAATAGTCCAGAGACCATCACAAGGTGTTGTGCAGAGACTTGAAAGCATCAGAAACCAATAAATATCTCCCAAGTACATGAACAGCACAGATAATTATGGAGGATGTGTTCTTGCATAGGTTTTAGCTTACCTATGACAAAAGACAGAAAAAGAGGAGCATGCAAGACAGCAGTGCCATACAACCACCTCTCAGAGAAAGAATAATCAGCATCATAAAGTGGAGACTACAGTCATCACTATGCAGGAAGGAAGCTGAGTATTTTATTCAAATAACTCAAATAATAAAGCCAGGAAATCATACTATTTTTCCCTAGCTTTTTGCTATGCTACAGCTGTTTTGTTACCTCAGTTCCTAATTTCTGTGTTTTCATTGTAACAGCTCCTAGAGCATTAAAGACCCCAAGGTACCTTATTTCCTCAGCTGAGCTTTCTCAGAACTGACTCATGCTGGAAACTTTATTTTATATAATTTCCTACACTGCTTGGGAAGCAAAAACTATAATTAACTTTGGTAATTAGAATAAGAATATTGCAATAACTCTCCTCCCAGAACTACATTTACCATGAAGTTATTAATCTTTGGAGTCTATTCTTGCATGAGCCAATTAATACATAGACAACATTGTGATGCTTCATAAATAGTCTTAAAAAATGAAGCCCCAGAACACTGCAGTCTCAAGGATTAATGAACAACAACCTGGGCATCAGGTTTTAATAATGGCAGACCCTGCATTTGAAATTTTTATATGAATACTAATGAGTTAAGGCCCAGCTTCAGTACCCAATGGTAATTAGGGGAAGAACCTGGCAGTAAAGCTTTTATTACTTGTAGTCATATACTCTTGGGTCTCTGCAGGTTCACAAGAGAGGAGACCTTGATACTTTTTCACAGCGCCATTTTCACCACCTCATGGGTTTGCACATGATCAGCCCAGCGCTGACTCTCACCTCTGCCAGCAACATTTCCACGCTGCAGTGGTGAGGAAAGGCTGCCCAGAAAGCCCTTGGAAGGCCCCAAGCTCTGCTGGCACTGCTGACAGTGGGATTGTCATACTGGGCTGCAGGAGAAACAAAGTAAAGCCAGGGCTGACGGGTCTCAGAAGTTTCTATGGGGATCACACAGATAGTTTTGCCTTAGCGATTTCAAAATTTTAACTGGGCTGCAATTTTGAGTCAGAGTCCATGTTTTCATAAAAATTTTAGGTTTTACCAGAATTTCCAAGATTCAGAACAGTCAGCTTTAGACATATCCAGACAGCACAGTATCCAGACTCTGAACATTATCCAAACAGCTGCCACACTTTCAATCTGTGACATCTCTTTTTTGTGTCTGAGCTTTCCTTTTCTGACTTTTCCAGAGAAATTTTCTTCTTTCCCCCTTGAATCAAGCTGCCACAGTCTACAAAGAACAGAAAAGGGCTTCCTTTTTTTTGGCTACTTACGCAACCTTGGCAGTTCTTCAACAGATAAATAGATAAATAAATAAATAAATAAATAAATAAAACAAATTTACTAAAGAAAAAAAAATAAATAAGCATGATGAAAATACCAAGCAGTCAGTCACTGCAAATTCAAAAGTGGTCTGTGCAGCATGGATCACATATTATCACACTATGTCAGGAATCCTCTGTCTCTTTCTCTTTTTAGCTACATTCTGTATAGAGTTGAGACCCTGTTAGAGTTGAGAGAAACTGCAAATGATCCTCTCAAAAATTCAAACAGCAACCTACAAACTTCTGCTTGGGTTTCAAGGTGGAAATGGCATCCAGATTTTGAGAAACAGGAAAATAAATCCAATTTAAAGGCACCTTTAGCAGAAGCAGTACAAACTTTATCCACGTAACTAAATCAGTTTTAATTCTTCTGCAATTCTCGGGAAAAAGTTTGCATTAATTTAACAAATTTGGTATAAACTAGAGGAGTTGTTAAAATTAGTGTGCTACCTTTTCTCAGATAGTCTGGTCTTAATACTAATCCTTCTCTTTTAAGAGAAAAATGTAATATTAAAGGCCAAGACTTTCTACAGGGGTTGGAAAAATTCTGACATGAAATATGTCTTGAAAGGTTTAAAACTTCACAGGAAAAAGACTCAATTGCAAAGTCCTGACAGGACAGTATTTTTCTTGAAAGTGCATATATTTGGAAATAAAACCATTAGCAGGTTCTGTATTTTACTTCTATATGAAGTATAGATTTTCTAAGCTACCTTTAATACTTTAAAAAAAAGTACTAGGTAGTCAAAAGAGAACTCTAATGTTTCAATTTTCTCAATTTTCTTTCTATCATTGTTTCATGTCCTTAACTGAATACCTACACTTGGATAGAAACACATACATATCTGTACATACAGTGTCTATTTTAAGAAAATGTCTGATATTTTGGTTTTTGGGGGGCTTTATTCCTGTTAGTGACACATCATGCTAAAGTCACCCTTCAGGCAGTGTATAATGTTGCCTTTTAATTACATTTATGCTGTCCCTGCCATCACCCTCCTTAGATACCTGTCATAATTGACTGTTACTTTTAATACAGCCTCTGGAATAAATGGATCTATTGGCTTTTGTTATTATATTGTTTGCCTTTTTAATATGATGGAGGACACATCACAAAAAAAAAAAATTAAATTGATTTTGAAATAAATTATTGAAATATAAACTTCTGGGAAGGAAAACTTACATGTTACTTTGAAAGTGAAATTACTTCTAACAAAAATATTTCCACTAACCATACCACTTTATTTTGTTCCCTTAGAAATCAGTGTTCTCAGAACAGCAAAAAAGCCATGCAGTCTAGAAAGCACTCCCAAATTTACTAATAGCCTCAAACATGTATGTTTTTGCAAATGGAAGTTCATCCTTGAAACTCCTCCCAATCTCAAGAAATTCCATCATACAGATACCATTTCTGAAGTCAGTAGTGCCAAGCCTCATTCACCTACACCACAAAATAGCCCATCAAGTACAAAAACAACCACAAAATCTGGAGTGGAGTGGGCACTGCCCTAAACAGTTCAAGTGAAATTTTATCTGTTTGTGTGAGAGTGATATGAAATCAGACATCCTTTCATTGCTAGCACAGGTTTTCAAGTAACAAGCCTTAAAGGGTAACTAAAAACCAATGGATTGTAGCAGCCTCATGACTGCACAGTCCAGCCTGCACTTTTTTTGGTCAGATTTCTGTAGACAGTTGAGGTTAATTTGAATTGAGTCTGAAAGCCTTGATTTTCCACCCAAGTGACACATTATTCTGGTGGCACAGAACCAACAGCAATTTCACATACTCTGAGCCTCTTTAGAAACTACTAATTATGTGTCACATTAGCAAGAGAATTGCCCAAAACTTAACACAAGACATGCTTCTTTTGCTTTCTTTAATCATTTTTCTCATTCCTGTCAAACTTGCTTAAAACAGACATGTTCAGAGAAAGTGATAGCCTCTCCTCCACATTTAGTACCAGAAGCTGGCTGTCAAAAGAAAGTTATCAGTTTCACCAAGCAGCTACAGAGAACTACCATAATGCAAAATGCTGGGATTGCATGTGATACAAATCACTTTTTTTTGTCTGATTTTGGTTTTATGAAAAAGTTTATGATAAGCTCCTGTTATTGGCTGGTAACAAGAGATAAAATTCTAGGTAGATGAAGATATTAGTGCTCCCGAACAGCACAGCTATACTCAGCCTCATCATACCATGTAAGAAAAATCTTCATTTCCACTCTACACGGTTTGGTAGCTTTAGGAAATAACATGCACATTCAGAGAATTCTGTTTTCAGGACACTTAACATTACAAACAAACCAACCAAACCAAACCAAACCAAACTAACCCAAACCAACAAAACAGCCACAACAACAACTACAAGAACAGCAACAAACAAACAATCAAAAAAAGCACCAAAAAAAAAACAACCAAATAAAAAGCCCCCAAAACCACAACTGAATATCAAAGTGAAAACAAACCAACATCCTACATAATATCTGAGCAGTAATGGGCAGTTTGGGACATACAATTACTCCTCATTTAATATTTTGGTAAGCAAATATTTTCCTTGTTGAGCTGCTGCTGTTTGTGGATGCTTAAAGCTTTGCTTCTTGTGAAGTTTGGTTTTTCTCTGGAATGAAAAAAAGCAGGGATTATATTTCTATGTGATGATTCTTCAAGACCGTGTAGGATTGACAGGGGCAAAAGCTGTATGCACAAACTGTGGGCACAAGCTGTGGGAGTTGACAGCCTGACACTGAAAAAAGCTGTCATATATAGAGCCCTTTGAGATCCTTGGCCAGAAAAAAGGGAAACAAAGTCAAGGGAGAGAAGGCAAAAGTGAGAAACACCAAGATATTTCTTATGGAGATGCTGTATCTACTGTTTAAGATTACCTTCTTCAGCTTCAGAGAAGCTGTTCAGTAAGAAATTCACGCTCACTCTCCAGTCTGGTCTTCCAAAAATTGCACATTTCAGTGACAGGGGTTATCCAAATCTGGAGCAGTAAACCAAACTGATTATTCACACTGTAGATACCTTCCAAAGATAAGCATGGATGTTCCATTTCTTTAATTAATAGGAATTAATTATCTGTACCTTTCAGGCAGCTTGGCTGTCTCATCCCAAGCTAAGGGCAAGGAAAGGAATAGGAAGGAATTACATCAAAATAAATATGTTCAGAAGAGTGCAAATTCACTCTGATATTCTCCTTATATGCCTTAAGTCCAAAGACAGTCTGCAGAGTCTATGTAAAGACTCAGACTCTAGGGTCTTTTTGCACGCAAATTTTTAAGCCATGCTAAGAGAAGACTTGCAATGAATCACAGGAAATCACAGCAGAAATTCTGCAGAAAGGCTGTTGCGAAGACATAGCCTCTACTTTGCTCCCCCATTTTCAGTTCTGAATAACTTGACTTGTGGAAAGTCTTGCTTTTGCAGAAAAAATTTGGACAAAGACTCATACAACCTAAATCCAGAGACAGTGTTCTCTAGCTCAGTGCCTGTGCTGCCCTTCCGGGCCTGATGTCATTGATTGTGGCAGAGAGCTCTGTCTTTGCTTGGGGAAAAATTAAAAAAAAAAAAAAAATTAAAAAAAAACTGCCTGAAGGAAGGGTTCTCCT